>JAULBM010065652.1:0-10191 GCA_032357055.1 Geukensia granosissima | reverse complement strand
TCCTAATACTGCAGTTGAAGTCATTTGCAATCATTCTGGCAGCTTGCCCAGCATGCAATCGTCCAATGGCTTGTTCCTCTGCTGTCGACTTAAAATTGGCATAGCTTCCCTTTCAAATCAATACTATAATCATTAAAATTTTCACGGTATTTAAACCCGTAATGAACCATGAAAGGCATGCACGTTAATATTTTTCAGTTTCGTGTTCTTAAGTGTGTACCACGGGAGGCGGGAGTTTCAAAAACTCAAAAATATACTGAACCGCAAATTAGCAATGAATTAGTCAAAACAGACTAATACGATTAATATATTAAATTTTATACAGGTTTAATATATATATATAAAATTATATATATATAATTTTTACTTTTTGTGTATTTTAACATTACACATAACAGTGTTGTTATGAATATTATATCTCTAAACCTGTATAAAATTTAATATATTAATCGTATTAGTCTGTTTTGACTAATTCATTGCTAATTTAACGTGGATGTTGCTGTTGCTATTTTAAGCTTTATATATTTATACATATAGTGGCGGGTGCCACCAGTGGAGCAGGAGATGCTTACCTGAGCACCTGAACTCACCCTGGTTTTCGTATATATCGTATATATATATATATGTATAAGACAATGAACCTTTTTAATTTATCTTAATTACTGTTTTGGTTTGTTAAAACTGTTACGGTGATCCTGGTATCAAAAAGCACAGGGATTAGTAACGACTAGTATTTCCGTTATAAATAACCTATGTAGCTATGCCGTCGCTGTAGTTTTCGGTAATAATTTTGGAATTAAACAAGAAATTTTTTTTTTAAAATTTCGTCTAATAGGGAAAGTCTGTAGATTTGAAAAGTGTTACTCACTTAATATTCTAAAATATATTTACAAATTTCATTAAAACAAAAGTAAGTATGTTTTTATTGCAACATTGTTTTGTGAATTAGCTTGTTAATCAATCGTTATTTAGGCGGCAATTAATGGTGAATGCCTTTGAGGATAACAATAAAATTGCTGAAATTTACACTATTAATTGAATTCGTTAAATTTAAAACAGTGTATTAAAATGCATATTAAGTTTTAGATATTTTTGTTATCTTTCACGTGATTATAAGTTAAAGAGGAAAATTTTTTAGGAAAATCGATTGTTTGAATATAATAAAAAAAAACAGTGTTTTCCTTGCATTAAACGAAAAATAAAATATTCATTTTTTAATAAAAGTATACATATGCACTTACTGGAATTTACTCTTTCTCAATATAAAAGTTTTGAATATGACATATTTAAAGTTTAATGTCCAACTCGTCCGTACTTCACCTAGCAAAATTTCAAATCTCGTCGTTTAAAGAAAAAGCGAAATATTACCGTACTTTTATCGTAAAAATATTGAGTAAAAGTTATAATTTCCTAATAAAATTAATATCAATGCATTCCTAAAACTTGTCTCCTTACAAACATTGCATTTCATAAATGTTCTATTGTTACACTTCTCTCCAACTTCTGCAAAAAATTGCATACATTCAACAAAGAAATCTCTAAAAAATCCAGTCGTGTCACATGCGAGGATCAGAAATCTCTAAAAAATCCAGTCATGTCACATGCGAGGATCAGTAAATATTGACCCAAGTTACATATCCCTATGTGTTTTAATCCCAGGATGATCTAACAGTGGCTACTGCTCTTTGAGAGTATTTAAAGCCAAAATACCTGTGCAAGATACATCAAAATCTGACCATGTATCATTCTTGCAAGTTGAAATTGGGCAATGGTTTTCTGATACACCACTTCCAAACGATTGACAGGAATAGATCGCTAACATGGTACCTTTCACGGTGATACGTCTCGTGAAGCCGACAGGAGGTTCCGGGGCCAGTGTGTTACAGTCATCACCTTAAAAATAAAAAGCAATCAATTACACAACCAACTACAGCTCCTATCAAAAGTAAAGGTAAATATTTTGTTACTCTTAATCCAATTGTTTTACTACGCCCAACCTAGTAAAAATACCTGCAATTGACAAAGAAAACAACGCATTGTATAACTAACAAACGTGTATCGACAGTATGTAGAACATTTACCAGCCATTTGTTATGTTGCAAATTGAATCCAGAATATAAATACTTAGTTGTAGGAAAACGATGTCGTACTTTGAAAGAGAACAAAATGCCTTTTCTAATAAATACAACGTAAGCAATATGCTTGAACTATTGGATTTTCTGATTGAATTCAGAATTTGGTGGATAAGTTTTCCAACAGACCCTTGGTATTCCATTAGGAACCAATTATTCACCTTACTGTACGACTTGTTTTTGTACTTGTATGAAGCATAAATAATCAATAGAACGAAAGGTGAAAATAAACGACCTAGCTGATTTCTTTCTGTGATATTTTGTATTTCAATGATCTAGATTCGGTGCCCATCTCATATATATTTCAACTGCCCCTTTGTTAATTTGCCATAGAAAGGGGAGATTTGGTATGATTGTGCATGGGACAGCCGTCAAAACGTATAAATTACTAACATCTACAAGTTTCCCTTAGGCCTTAAATAATGGAAACATATCCTTACTCAAGACAAGCTGAAAATAGGCCCCAAAACAAAATTTGATGAAATCAAAAGTAACAAATATCGGTTGAATAAGTATACAATTTAAAACAAGAAACAGTTAAACATAACAACGACGACATACACTATATAAAAGGTTCCTGACTGTGAAAAGCCACATGTCATATGTGACGGGGTTAAACATCTCTGGGAATACTCAACCTGCTAACCTGATACAGTGGTATGACAAAACGACATAATACAAAAACAAATTAAGCCAGAGACAACAAGTTGTACCGATCCTGAAAGATTACTTGCTGTCTCTTACAGCTAGTTTAAAAGTCAAACACAATTGATAAAAAATGTAGTTCGCATAAGCTATGTGTTAATGCATAATGGGTATGTGTCGCAGTTGATTTGCTACTATCTTGCCTTTTTCTAATTCAAGATCAATATTTGCATGGTGGGTTCACACTACTAATCTTTTTCATCAATCTTACTTCAAACTCTGCCAGTGCACCTGTTTCCAACTCAAGTTTGACCGTGTAAACACCCATCAAACATGTTGGACAACTCTTCCAACTGTCATCAAATATTTGAAGGAGTTGTCAAATGTGTTGGATGTGGTGTTGCCGCTGTCAAACTTGAGTTGAAATCAGGTGCACAGCAGACGTCTGAAGGAACATGAGAAAGTTTGATCGTTTCAACGCGCCTTAAGAGAACATGTAAATAACTAGAACTAGTTTAAATACAGATAATTTAAAATGGTAGGCCCACCTTTGATTCTATGGTCGGCGTCATTAATTTGTAGATTATTATGCTATCCGTGTGCCTTCATTAGTTTTGAAAAGCGTGGACAACAGATGCTTACATATTAAGTGCACCTGCTCCCGATTCTGTTTTCTGGAGTTTACATCCGTTTTCCTCTTTGTGTTTATTTCAAGTTTGTATTGTCTTTTAGGACTACGGGTTTTGGACCATGTACTTTGGATCTTTCAATGGGTATTTTGCACTGGACAACTGGACTTAGAAAAAATGACATGATATGAATGCTGCCAATTTTAATTTTTATATAATTTGTAAAACTCTACTTAAACATTGACCTATACTCAACTGAATTACTTGGTTAATTTCATAGGCAAATATTATACTAGCACATACCAATACAGAAACGTCGAGAATTATGACATTATTTAGTTATTGCTATTTGGTAAATAATAATATTTGCATTTTGATATACTGATCCAAGTGCTGTAGACATTTGTGACACTGAGGGCTAGATACATTGGTGAAAACAACTTTATCTACACGAACGACGACTATTTAGATAGTGCAGGAAGACCACAGTTGCAGATAGTTATGTTAGCCATACAGCCAAAATTTTAAGTAACACATATATAATACTCACATTTTCCAACGCCACAATGTTCATATCGAATTTTAGGATCTGTTGTATAGCACCATAAAGACGATTCGTTGGATGGATCTCGACAGAAATTTGATTCAACGAACGGGAAAAAACTATAATGGGGTGAATTGGTGTTCCAATGTTGACAAGTTAGTCCAGATTCCGTGTAACTCAGCGTGCCAGAATAGTCATCTGAAGATTCTTTATAACATTCATCTAAAAAGTATAAAAAATGACCAGACTGCTTAAATGAAATATTTCAGATATTTTTGTTGAATGTTAACTTTTATATAACCTCTTTATAATCACATAATAATCGTTTGCTTCAAAACACATTAATTAATAAGTATACGGCATGTAAAATGTGTCAAGAAATACCAAGGGGATATCCGAGGAAAGGGAAAATGTAAAAGTACTAAATTAACAATGACATATGTTGACCCCAACTATCCTATTGAACTTCAAATCAAAGATACTTTAGAAACAGAAATGTGTGCTTTATACCTAGAATTACATCCAGAAATTGACAGTAAAGCGGGTTAAGATCAAAACTTTACGACAAGTAAGAAGAACTTGATTGTACCACTGTAAACTTTCCGTTCATGTCTAGCAACATACCAGCCGCACGTGCATTGGAGTGTCCCCGCAGGATCCTTTGTTATAAAGAATTATATTTATTACATTAATCTTAATGTTCTTAAAATCTGCGTTTAATGTGTGTTTTTGGTGGTGATTGCACGGCACATAACCACATAAATTGCAAACGATTATTTGATATGGGCGTAAAACATTTGTATAAATCATGATCAGTGTGAGGTCTTTATTCTGCGGTTCACTCGATTACAAAAATCCCCGCAACATCCCGCTCAAAATTGATAGGTTGTTATAAGTGATTAATAAGTGGTGTTTTTCGTAGTTATACATGTTTTAAATGACCCTCCGGGTCATGCATTATGTCTTCAAACCTTGGGACATATTTTGGCATATTATTCGGAAAACACAATATTATTGTATAAAAAGATTAATTTAATATTTCAAAGAAAGAATATGGAATATATACCGAAAAGAAAGGATCCACCTCTTACAAAGGTTTTAACCAAATATTCAAAAGCCAAATTCAACTGCGTTTAAACTATTTTCTTAGGTTCTTCAGACACGCTAGGGCCAAATATATTGACTGACTGACTGATTGATTGATTGCTTGCTTGCTTGATTGATTGATTGATAGACTAGCGGCAAATAGTTCATGCATATTCAGGACAAAAGAATATTAATGATAAGTGATGATTATTGAACATTGTTTTGTTCTAGGGGAAGTCAAACATACCAAAGGGGCAGACAGAAATCGTTTAGTCGGAAGACAGACAAGACCATGGCCATCAAAATGAAACGAAAGACAAACATAGAACACACAACACTACACTGAAAACTAATGCTGGAGTAAAACGAACCCTACAAAACCAGGGTAAGTTCAAGTGCTCCGGAAGGGTAAGCAACTCCTGCTCAACTAGTGGCACCCGTCGTGTTACGCAGTATTCAAAGCCGGTGTATAGTCACAATCGATGTTAGTCACAACCGCTATAGGAACGGATTTGTATTCATGACAGTCGGTTGATATCCATTGTCATATGTGAAATGGATATTTCGTACCGGTCAACCAAATCAAGATGCCGACCGCAAAACTTCCGGAGTCATGACTCTAATCTTTCCCCGAGAAACCCTTGGCTCTGTAGCTCTCTAGTCAGCTGCAACCCTCTACCAATAAAATCCTGATAGGAAGCACAAGCCCTGGAGTACCGTATCAATCGAGAGGTATACACTCCTTATGCAGGTGCGCCTGGAATGTTGCTAGACATAAACAGAAAGTTTACAATAGGAAAATCAAAGTCATCTCTCTTGATTTGTTCTTAACCCGCCCTTACTCTCAATTTCTAGGTGTAAGTCTAGGTAATAAGCCGACCTTTCTGTTTCTGTAGTATATTTTATTTCAAGTTCAATGGGATAGATGAGGTTAACATAGTCATCAAATTAAGAGTTATTCAGTGTGAGGACATCATCTGTATATCGGAACGTGAAACCAACAGATTTAGCCAACTTTTTCTCTTTTTTTGTAGAAGGCTCTGTATGAAGACAGCTTTTAAACAACAAAGGAATAAATCAGCGAGAAGGGGTGCACAGTTGGTCCCCATTGGAATGCCGAAAGTCTGTTGAAACACATGTACGTTAAACATTACAAAAATGTTGTCAATTAAGAAAACTAGCATTCCACAAATGTCATCTTCTGAGTACCTTTTGTTTGAATCAGAGTGGTTAACAAAATCAGGTTTGTCTCTCCCTGTAACCAAATATTTGAATCTACGTTTGACACCTTTTTTAACAAAATAGAGATGAACTAAGGCTCTTAATTTATCTTTGAGTTTTGAATGTGGAATAGCAGTATACAGGGTGGAAAAATGAAATGTTTTGATGCTATTGCAAGATGTAAGGGACCTTGATTTGAGGCATTTTTGTTAGAATCAGAGTGGATAACAAAATCAGGTTTGTCCCTCCCTAGAACCAAATATTTGAATCTACGTTTGCCATCTTTTTAAACAAAACAGAGGTGGACTAAGGCTCCTAATTTTTCTTTGAGTTTTGAATGTGGAATAGTAGTACACAGGGTGGAAAAATGAAATGTTTTGATGCTATTGCAAGATGTAAGGGACCTTGATTTGAGGCATTCTAACAGATCTTTGGAATTTTTTAGAATCCACATTTGATAAGTTTCTGTTGGTCATTTTCTTATGGTTATAATATTTTATTGATAATAACCCAAACTGGGTTAATCAAAGACATACAAACAACAATATAAAATATATAATAAATTGAACACATATACAAAAAGTCATGTGTACTTGAATTGAAATAAATCAGATGTAACAGTTATAGAAATAGGAGATGTGTTGAGACGACCAATCAAAACGATCGATACTCGACTGCACAGTCCGGGTTTTACTCTCCATAACCCAAGATTTGCTCCATTTGACCTTACTGACTAAAACAACAACTAAATTTTTAACTGTTACGTGAAAATATTTACTTTATGACGTAAAATTTGAAACGGGAATTGTGTAATTTACACAAAGGCGGACTGGACTGTGAACTCTTCTATAAACAGCTGTACATCTACAGTTTGCCTTAAGTTCTTCAACAATAATTATAAAATAGTAACTGATGAGGAGGGCAATACCTGGATATATAGACTGCCCTCGGGGCAAGGGTATGGACTGAAACATTGATATGGCCCGAGGATCCTCATCAGTTACTATTATGTTTATTTCATTCAAGAACTTTGAAGTTATAAACTAAGTTACAAAGTAATGTGTACTAACACTGATGACGAAGTGCAGTCAATAATTGTTAATGCCCGGCAATAACACGTTATAGACTAATGAATGTAAATACTGCCAGATACAAAATGACATGTGACCGTATTTGCACCAATAAAATTCAAGAAATAAAAACTGATATGAAATAACAATAGAAAATGATTCACATCAAAGGTAATCTGTAACTGCTCCCAAAATAACAATTCAAATATAACAATAATTGGCCAGTTAAGACAACAACATTGAACGAAGTACAGTAAAACACAAAACCTAAAATCGGCTTCGGCTCCCGAGCTTGGAACAGGAACATAACGTATGTATCAGTAATAAACATGTTTATGAACGCTTAACTCTTCCAAGTACAGTCAAGTACTGTTCATTATTTTGACCACACCTTTTTATCTTTTTGACACTTAGATATGTTTGTCAAATATAAATTGATTCCATAATACATGTTTTGAATGTATGGTCCAAAAGACTGAATTGATATCAATGCAAGTTAAGTGTGTTTCTCTTTAATCTGTTATATCTCTTGCGTTCAAATCACCTGCAGTATTTTAAGTCATTAGGAATGTCTTGCTAAAATCCATAGCGTAAACTCATTCAAATATTGTCATCGATAAACTGCGATTCAGGTCGCCAACCTACGTGCAGATTAAAGAGCAAATGGAATTGGTTTCCTTTGAAATATAGCAGATTTGTTGTAATCATTGTAAGGAAGCCTTTCCGCTGAGAGACAGAAGCAGCAGGATTAGTTTTAACAAGATATACTACAAAGTGTAATCGATGCCCTTGTGGGGTTACACTATAAGTAATTCTAAAACAGGATTGTAACAAGATATGGAGTACAATTCTCTCTTGAAAAATATCAGAATAATAGTCAATTTAACTAATTACGCCACATGACCTTCAGCATCTATTATTTACGATAAAAGTAGTAAGTGGTAGATCTAGACTGACAAATATGTTTTTATGCAAAATTGGCAGTAATTGGTCTATCACGTACTTCTGTGGAAATAGTGAGGCACAAAGCAACAATTATTCCTGCATAAAGATGTCAACACATATTTGCCTTTTCCGAATATCTGTGTTGTTACTGAAGGCGCTTACTGTAAAGTAAATTCATCACGAATTTGGTCCAGAAATAACTATATAGTTTCTAAAGACAAAGGTCTATATTAAAGGATTAAAACCGTTCATTGTAAAATATTCCAGACCACAGGTGGAATGGAAGCACACGCAGAAATCAAAAAGAAGCCTTTATGGTCGATATGTAACTTTAACTGCTTGCAGATACTCTCATTAAGCTTTGGCGTTAAAATTGTGTTTGCTCTGAGTATTGAAGATATCCATCAGGGTCAACCATGAAATCTGTCCCAGTGCGTGCCCCGGTCAAGGAAAAGACAGTATGGTGGTAATGAATAAAAAAACCTCCCAACCAGCACGAAATGGAGTAGTGCTCTGGGCCATATAAAAATAGTTTCCCATCTATTCATTTTTTGTGGAGGTCAAATTCCATCCTAAAATGCCTATACATGCGTTATACTCATGCCTGTAATTATTGTTTACAAAAGCTTGTTGTCAAAAATGAGTGGTTAGCAAGAAGCAATATTTCAATTGTTTGATTGATTGATTAGTTATTCCAATCTCTTTGCATCTTGGTGTGTATAACTTTAAATGTCTAAAATGTAAATAAGAATGTTTTCCGGTGTACCCTAAATGTACAGTTGCATATGATTTACCTGAATAAAGTATCTTGTCTTTTGTGCTAATTAAAATCTAACAAGTCTCCATAGCAACATACTCAAGACCTAACAGCTTAAGAATATCAGTTCAGTAACATGTTCATTTAACGAAGCACGAAGCAACTTTAACGTATTTATCAAATCAACCAATTGTATTGCAAGGTGCATTACCCGACACACCGCATAACCCAAAAGTTTCAATAACATATCCGAGTAAAATGTAAAATTTCACTTCCCATTTCTTTTTTATTATGAGCATTCATAACCTTTGTCTAGTGATGGTGATGTTGATATCAAAGCGGCTCGTAGATGTTATTAGGATATTAATGTATGTTTCACAATAATTTAAGCTTTCATCGGAACTTATTTGATCTTGTTAGTCGATCAATTTATAGCGAAGCTAACATAACTCTTTTGATGTCAAATTTGTTTTGATGAAGAAAAAAAATCGACCAAAGTTTCATAAAAATATCTAGTAATCACATTTGCAAACAGGATAAATATATTATCGAAATCATTTTAAATGGATAAAAATATTAGGTAACAGAGAAAAGCAAACGGAATAAATCTGAAAGCCAGACCAGACTATGACCAATAGTACATAAACATGATAAATTATAAAAAGCCAAAAAACAGACAAAAAACAAAAGCTGGAGCAACGCGGACTCTGTACAAATCGAAAGCGTTCGCATGTGCCACGGATGGGTGATTTTGATAAACCGTGTGTAATAGATATTATATAAAAACTGCCAAGATTTCTCAATAAAACCTGGACATAATAAAAGATCTGTTTTTCTGTATTGTGCATGCGAATCTTGGCAGAATTTAAAGGCACTGGTACCAAACATCTAAGAAAGCAACCATTTGATTTCGGGGATGGGTAAGTTTGGCATGGAAATTACATTGCCATTTTTCATTTCCATCATGCCTTTTTGCGCACTGTTTGTTTTTCAATATTCAACACTGCATTAACATGTATATTTGAATCTTGGGATGCTGCTTCACAGATGCGAGTCCGCTATTCGTGTTAACATATTGCATCCTCAGTAGTATATGGGGACAGTTCAGGTCGCATTTCTCAGGTGGAGCGAGGATCAGATGAGGATCGGACGTGACGTCACA
>JAULBM010065651.1:0-19922 GCA_032357055.1 Geukensia granosissima | reverse complement strand
TTGGCCATGGTCTTGTCTGTCCTCGACTTAACGATTTCTGTCTGCCCCTTTGGTATCTTCGAATTCCTTTTTATAAATCCTAAATTGTTTAGACTTTGAATTGTTTTTGTGGAAACAGCACATTAAAATGCTCACATATCATTTTTGGAAAATGATCAGTGCATTTTCTGTTGCATGACAAAAATAATAGAACTTATATAAAGTAAGCAGAACATTTATTTGTAGTTTTTCTGATATCTTAGAATTTGAATGTTGAATTGGAGATCTTGGTTTATGCCATCTGATTTATTTAGGTAATTTTGGACAATTCAGGATTCAATATATTTTGAATCCTTCTAAACACAGTTCATCCCGTTTAAAATGTTAAATCTAGATATATGTACTGATTAAACAAAAATGACATGTAAAGATTAAAATATGCTCTAAAGTGCATGAAACAAGAATTCAAGCTTAAAATAAAAAACGCCAAAATGTAAAACAAAGTAAACAAGACATTGATGCAACACAGTACTGTTCTTTGGTCAAAACTAATTTATTATATAAAAACTTATGTCTCATGTTTTCTTTTGTTAATGTTCTAGAGAATGCATTGTTGTCATGGCACTTAGTTTTCTTTCGCTTCCTTCTACACTTTATCAAGCCAAACATGCCTTTAAATAGCGTCTTAGCTAAGCAAAACCAGTTTTTCAATTAACTGTGTTTAGATGTTGAACCTTTTTCAGGATCAGCAAGTATTTTTTCGATGTTCGTACATCTTGATATATCTTTATTTATTTCGTTAGTTCTTGTTGCACTATGGGTCTAATTCGAAAGTTAAATAGTATTGATTTGGTTTTGAAAATTTGTTTTCAGTTTGTTTTTATGCTGTTTCTCGTGTTAAGTGGAGGGTCGTATTTTTGTCACATCACTCTCCCATGTTACGGGGGTTGATGAGTACTCACACACATATTTAACCCCGCCACATACCTTATATGCCTGTCACAAGCCAGGAATCCGTAATCGCCTGTTTTACATTGTACTCTGATATGGTGGATAGTAACTATCATCTCATTTTGACCTCTAATGGATATCTTCCGACTGTCATGAACACAAATCTGTTCCTATACCAGCTGTGACTAACATCGATTTTGAATATACACCGGCTTTGACCACCGAGTAACACGAGTTTTCAGTGTAGTGTTGTGTGTTCTATGTTTGTCTTTCGTTTCATTTTGTTGGCCATGGTGTTGTCTGTCTCCCGACATAACGATTTCTGTCTGCCCTTAGGTGACTGTATATTACAGGGACAGGCATCTTCGAAAATCATATCATATTACCTTTTTCTATATTTTGTTCCAATTAAAATGAAAATACCAGAGTCTAGAAATGGATGAAACTATGTATTTAATAGTTAGAGAAATAAAGTAAATTAAAGAAATGTTTAGAAATACGTCCTATCGAGTCTCTAAGTACTCTGTTATTTTGCTTGTTTGGGCTTGACTTGTGGTATGGGTTTAAGTTCTTCTCGGCGATTTAACTGTTTGGGTTTGACTTGTGGAATGGGTTTAAGTTCTTCTCGGCGATTTAACTGTTTGGGTTTGACATGTGGAATGGGTTTAAGTTCTTCTCGGCGCTTCAGTTGTTTTTTGGGCTTTACTTCTGGTAAGGGCTTGAGTTCTTCTCGGCGCCTGAGTTTCAGCAATCGTTGAAATTGTCGCTTGAGTGTATTTTCTAAATTTTCATTGTTGCTGGAACGCGTTTCCATTGCTGACGTGCAAGAGTCACAACATTGAGTTTCAACATAAGGACAGTTATATGGAGCCTGTTGGACCATGTCAGCACATGTCCAGCCGTTGGTAAAGATAACTCCCTTCTTATCACCATAGAGGCAATTTTCTGTAATCAAATTAAAAACCTTCTTTATCTTCATTAATTTTACCTCAAAGTAGTAAAAAATAAAATTAAAAAAAAAAAAAAAAAAACAAAAAAAAAAAAAAGAAAAACAAACTCTCACTCGTAAACAGTTATGTTATAAACTACGATGTTTGTCTTGTAAATAATTCAACTGTCGCGGCAGCCTTGTGACCGAGTGTTCTAGGTAGCGATTTCAATCTATCTTTAAAGATTACTGCATCCTATCACATATACGCCATGAATTCGCGCCTGACTATGTACCATTAAAAAAGGATGCGTTCACATCGCAATGGATAAGGTTTGTCAGTTACCTGCCCAGGGTCGTTGGTTCTCTCCGGCCACTCCTGCTTCCGCCAACAGTAAAACTGTCCGCTGCCATATGACAAAAATATTGTTGAAAACAACATTTAACCACAAACAAACAAACAAACAAGCAAGTAAACAAATCAAATGTCGCGGTTATTATGGTAAGCGACTATGACTAACATTTTATTCTTGTTAATTTTAAATTGCCTCGATGTTTTTTGACACCGAATATAAAAATTTAATATGAAGAAACAAAACTTGTTATATTCTCGTCCGGGCAATCAGCACCTGCCAAAAACTGTTATAATTTTAGTAAACTATTCTCGCAAGCAGTTAAGACCAGTTCAAATATATTGAAATACCCATAGACTCACGGGTGATTATCCGTGATTTATAAGACATAGAAGTCAGCAGGTTTTGTTTGACTGGATTACCATCACCTTTTTCAAAACTTGTAATCCTATTATATCTGTAACGCTCCTTAATTTTGTTGATGTAGACAAACAATGAAAAACCAGGTAAGTTTACTTTTTAAAAATATTCAGATAAAATAAAAGTTGTGTGCTTTCTTCTAACAATATTCACTCTGTTTAAGTCGACAATAACACTTAACTAGTTTATTTGTACCATTTTATCGTAAAAGTTTTTTTTCTGGCCGATTAGCATAAGAGTTGGTTCAGTCATAGCTGTGAAATGTTTCTTTGTTACCTCCAATATGAAGTGTTGAAGAAACTTGAGAGGTTTAACTCGACTTGTTAGCATGTCGTTGGTTTTGTCATTTACCTAATCAAGTGCGACAGTTCTTTCCGGGAAAATTAGTTTTAGTAACAAAAAACTTGACCGCATGAAATTATTTGAACAACCATGGCTAGTGGCATTAACAGCTAAATATTATACATACCGTTTCCAGCGGGGGCATTTACGTCGTATGTGCAAACACCATTAACACACCACTAGAAAAAAAAAAGATCAGTGGATGCATTCTGGTATTTAAAATTATATTAATTCCCTGAAGGAAAATATATGTAGACAATTATGCTGTTTTTTCAAATTGAGGCGGAGTGGTTAATAGACTGTCTAAGATTGGTCGTTCTCACAACTTATAATGTTTGTCATATGGTGATTTTTAAGTTAAAAAGAAGCAAACAGTTGACTTTGAAAAAAGGGTTTGTTATTAAAAAAAATTTAAAAGAGAAGTTGCGAGAAGTGGCTAAAATTGCCTTAATTCATAACGATTTTTGGGATTTTACTTCAGGCGTTTCTTTCATGTTTGCATACATGCCGAGATTCTACTTAAAAATATAATTTGAGAACCGATTACGTCAAAATGGGTACAGTTAGAACGTCACCATAAAACCAAATCTGTACGCTTTCTTTAAAATACGTTAAATTTAGCTGATTTTCGAATGGTTATCGAGCGCATGCAAGAACTAACAAGATAATTTTACTGCTTATACCTTTCAATGAATTGTATCTCTCGTATAAATATTTACTTGGTTCCTGAAAGCGCTCTATGTTTCCTAATACAGAACGCTGTGAAAAATTGCACAAGATCTTTGCCAAAGTTATATATTTCCCATATTCTATTTTCAATTGACTATATACCTGTGTGATTTCAAAAAACTTAATTTTTGACCAAAAAAGGCCTTTACCTACTCCAATTTAAGTTTATTTTAACATCATGATGTATCATTTACTTTATATATCAGAAATATGAAAAAACTTCAAACTTTGTATTCTTAGTTATTAGGTTCTGTGCAGGAAATATGTCTATAATTGAACAAAAATGGAATAAACCCGATTAAACATTAATAATTATAAGTCATTCATGTTTGATATATTCAAGGTGTAAGCATAAAAGTATTGCCAGAGAGTATATAATCAAGCAATCACAGAAAGTAGAATTTGATCGCTGTAGTACCTGCATATGCCTGTACCACTTGGCCACACAGGCATAGTTTTCTTTTGTCACAAACTATATTTGTTTAAAACTACCTTTTTATTTCCACATTGAGTATGTTCTGCTGCGGTGTCGTAGTAGCATGAATTCGAAAAGGGATTTTTACAGTACATGGTCGTACAGATTGATGTGTAATCCCCATAATAGAAACCCTGAAAACATTAAAAGCATTAATTATTCTCATAGTGTACATGTCATGTTAGATATAATCAAGGAAATATACGAAATGTGTTATGATGGTTTATTAGATAGTCATCCAGAAAAGTATGAAATAAACTACAAATATATACATGTTACCTTACGGTGTTTAATAATGGACAATGATTCCTCTGTAAGGCACGCTGTAAAGGCCCACAATAAAATGTGATGACAGCAGGTGATGATAGGATCTACTGACCTCATAAAAAAAACTCGCTGTTTCTTAAAGCTTGTTCAAAATCCAAACCAATTGAGGATACCTCTTGTTCTCTTCAGCTAAGACATCAATCAAGTCTCATAAGTAGTATTTAGCGTAAAATATCATTCATTTATCTTTCATGAACTGAGTCGCTCACGTTTTGCTAATTTTGCGGAAAGTTTTAGAATAAATGTTCATAATTTTTAAAAAATGCAATGCAAAATGAATCTGGTAACTGTAAAATGTTTAAGATTTTTAAACAAACCTATTCATTTAGAAAACTGGAATATTTGTATTTTTCCTTTATAATTTTTTGGTACAAAGGACTCTAAGGAATTTACGACAATGAAAAATATTTTGACAGATTTATTTCTCTTGACTAATGTATGCCTCATGTCAGTCAATTTCAGTAAAACAGAATAATTTTTATCATGAAAATTACAACTGCTGCTATCCTGCAAATTATATTTAAAAATCAATGGTCTAAAATGGTTGATAGTGTCTTATTTTGAGATGTTTGGATTATAAACTGCAAAGACTTCATCAAAATAGCGATTTTTGTAATTTTTAAATTGAATTCGAATAAAACATCTGAAAAATGTAAATACCCTGCACATATAAGATCCGGAGCCTCGTTTATTTACACACTGTGTATCAGCATCCAACGCCGGTGCGGGAGTTGCCACTGTAGTGGTTGTAGTTGTCGATGTTGAATATTGTGCACAAGATGCACAACAAGTAATCGGAACAGAAGGACAGTTGTGCGGACCCTCTATTACCATATCGGCGCATGTCCATCCATTAGTAAAAACGACTCCTATTGCGTCGCCATATAAACAACTTTCTGTATTAAAAAATAAACAATTCTTTTTATTTGTTACAACAACACAGACGTAAATTTTCTTTAAAGTTCAGTCCGGAAAAACACTCTGCAACGATTTCTACGCAGATGTCCTATAGAAACAAATGCATAGCTAGTTTTCGTGAAATATAATTGTTATAACTTTAGAACTCAATGTTAGCATTATCGGCAATTTATATCACTCTGCACCGATCTCTTTAATTCTAAAGGGCTTGTAAATTTTACAGATACAACAAAAATTAAGAACAAGTTCACCTTTTCATTATTAAAAAAAATACTTGACGCCATCCTGTTTTACACGTTGAAAAGGAATTGATCGTACGCTACATGTCATTAAAAACCTTGACAGATTGGTTTCTGCATATCCACGGGGACCTCTGTTTTAACAGCATCCATAACATTAATGTAATAGAAATAAATAATGAAGTTGAAAAGTAAATTGTATAGAAAAACGCATTTAAAATCAATTAAGTTGTTCGTATTTACCAGATGTTCGATTTATGAAGGGGATCATGACTAATTTTACTAAAAATACAGCCATCTTGAAAAAGATATTTCCCGTCTAATAAATAATAAAAACACTAAGAATAGAATTTGGAAGATTGCTCCATATAATGTATGACTTTATTCCAAATTTAAGTGGAAAATACTTTTAAAAATAAGATTATCTACACTAAATAAAACAAATTTGGGGAAAAATATAACAGCACAATTTCCTGCCAAATAAGGTTGTGAGCTTATGAATAGCATTTAACAACTTCCTTCCTCGTGCGTTGTGTGACGTCAATTATTTACATACCATCTCCAGCTGGGGCATTGACATCATACGTGCAGACACCATTAATACACCACTGTAAGACAATTAATAATACAACACCATTACGAAACAGCCATGTTATTTTGCATGCATAATTTACATGTATGATACAATATACTTTTCATTTTATGCTTGAATGGAACGACCTTAGGATACAAACTCCCAAAAGTAATTACTGCTTTATATTTACATATATACCTGATCAAAAACATTTACAAAGGTTTTACTATTAACTAAAATGCCGTCTTTTATGATTTTGAATTGAATGAATTGAATTGAATGAATGCTGCTTAACGTTCAGTGGCAAATATTGCATGCATATTCAGGAAGAGAGCATATCAATGAATGATGATGATGAATGAACCCTGCTTTGTACTGGACCGACACGCTGAGCTGAATTTTTAACGTTCCAGCTCACGAAACAACAGTCCGCAGCAAGACATGCTACTTTACCCAGACACATTATCATGACTCTTGGCCGACTAGTCTTTGCTCTTACTCCTTAAATGCTGCGTGCTTAGCGGAGAAGCAGCAAATACCAATTTTAATGTCTTTAGTTTGACCCGGCCTGGATTCGATCCCACCTTTATGATTTTAATTGAGAAGTTGTGTCAATGTAATCTTTAATGTACACGCTGAAATGCAAACCAAATATAAGAATTATACTTGACGCGATCTGTTTAAAATATCAAAATGATGTTCTTATATCTACTTCACTGAGGTTGACTTTTTTTGGCGAAACCAAACTCCACACCCAACACACACGTTCTTGTTAAGACGATTACACATTTTTAAAAGAACTGAATTGGGACAGAGACCACGGTCTATTCAGATAAAACCGATCGATTTGAAAAGGAAAACGTTAGCTGCACTATTTAGACCTCTAGGAAGTAAGACCTCTTTTGTCAAATCTGTTTACGTCTACACGTACCTTTTTGTTCCCACACTGAGTATGTTCTGCTGCAGTGTCGAGGTAACATGAATTAGAATATGGATCTTTACAATACATAGTATTGCAGATGGATGTATAATCCCCACTGTAGAAACCCTGAAATAGTAAAAAATACCACTCAAATACGACAAGTCACGTTCAAGAACTGACAACATATAAAATAATAAGTTTTGCACTTATTGTATCTTTGCTGTAAATCCTTACATAATAACGTTTTGATTTTTGTTATTTTATAATGGATAAATTCAATTTTTATGTAATTTAAGTGAAACATAAATCGATGATTCCAAAATCGCAGACAGAAATCATTTAGTAAGAAGACAGACAAGACCCTTTTCATCTAAATGATTCGCTCACGTTTTGCCAATTTGGGGGAAAGTTTTAGGATAAATGTTCATAATTATTATAGAATGCAATGTAAAATGAATCTGGTAACTGTAATATATTTAAATTTTTTAAACACATCCATTCATTGAGAAAATTGGAATATTTTGTCGTTTTCTATTATAATTTTTTGGTACAAAGGATTCTAAGTAATTTACGACAATAAAAATATTATGACAGATTTATTTCTCTTGGCTAATGTATGCCTCATGTCAGTCAATTTCAGTAAAACAGAATAATTTTAATCATGAAAATGACAAATGCTGCTATCCTGCATATTATATTTCAAAATCAATGGTCTAGGATGATTGGTAGTGACTTATTTTTAGATGTCTGGATTATAAACTGCAAAGACGTCATCAAAATAGCGGTTTTTGTAATTTTTAAATTGAATTCGAATAAAACATCTGAAAAATGTAAATACCCTGCACATATAAGATCCGGAGCCTCGTTTATTTACACACTGTGTATCAGCATCCAACGCCGGTGCGGGAGTTGCCACTGTAGTGGTTGTAGTTGTCGATGTTGAATATTGTGCACAAGATGCACAACAAGTAATCGGAACAGAAGGACAGTTGTGCGGACCCTCTATTACCATATCGGCGCATGTCCATCCATTAGTAAAAACGACTCCTATTGCGTCGCCATATAAACAACTTTCTGTATTAAAAAATAAACAATTCTTTTTATTTGTTACAACAACACAGACGTAAATTTTCTTTAAAGTTCAGTCCGGAAAAACACTCTGCAACGATTTCTACGCAGATGTCCTATAGAAACAAATGCATAGCTAGTTTTCGTGAAATATAATTGTTATAACTTTAGAACTCAATGTTAGCATTATCGGCAATTTATATCACTCTGCACCGATCTCTTTAATTCTAAAGGGCTTGTAAATTTTACAGATACAACAAAAATTAAGAACAAGTTCACCTTTTCATTATTAAAAAAAATACTTGACGCCATCCTGTTTTACACGTTGAAAAGGAATTGATCGTACGCTACATGTCATTAAAAACCTTGACAGATTGGTTTCTGCATATCCACGGGGACCTCTGTTTTAACAGCATCCATAACATTAATGTAATAGAAATAAATAATGAAGTTGAAAAGTAAATTGTATAGAAAAACGCATTTAAAATCAATTAAGTTGTTCGTATTTACCAGATGTTCGATTTATGAAGGGGATCATGACTAATTTTACTAAAAATACAGCCATCTTGAAAAAGATATTTCCCGTCTAATAAATAATAAAAACACTAAGAATAGAATTTGGAAGATTGCTCCATATAATGTATGACTTTATTCCAAATTTAAGTGGAAAATACTTTTAAAAATAAGATTATCTACACTAAATAAAACAAATTTGGGGAAAAATATAACAGCACAATTTCCTGCCAAATAAGGTTGTGAGCTTATGAATAGCATTTAACAACTTCCTTCCTCGTGCGTTGTGTGACGTCAATTATTTACATACCATCTCCAGCTGGGGCATTGACATCATACGTGCAGACACCATTAATACACCACTGTAAGACAATTAATAATACAACACCATTACGAAACAGCCATGTTATTTTGCATGCATAATTTACATGTATAATACAATATACTTTTCATTTTATGCTTGAATGTAGCGACCTTAGGATAGAAACTCCCAAAAGTAATTACTGCTTTATATTTACATATATACCTGATCCAAAAGAAAGGTTTTACTTTTATTTAAAATGCCGTCCTTTATGATTTTGAATTGAATGAATTGAATTGAATGAATGCTGCTTAACGTCCAGTGGCAAATATTTCATGCATATTCAGGACCAGAGCATATTAATGAATGATGATGATGAATGAACCCTGCTTTGTACTGGACCGACACGCTGAGCTGAATTTTAAACGTGCTAGGTCCCGAAAGCAACAGATGATGACTCTAGGCCGACTTATCTTTGCCCTTACTGCTTAAATGCTGTGTGCTTAGCGGAGAAGCAGCAAATACTAATTTTAATGTCTTTGGTTTGACCCGGCCTGGGTTCGATCCCACCTTTATGATTTTAATTGGGCAGTTGAGTCATTGTTATCTTTAATATACACGCTAAAATGCAAACCAAATATAAGAATTATACTTAACGCGATCTGTTTAAAATATCAAAATTATGTTCTTATACCTGCTTCACTGAGGTTGACGTTTTTTGTCGAAACCAAACCCTACACCCCACTCACGTTCTTGTTAAGACGATTACACATTTTCAAAAGAACAGAATTGGAAGAGAGACCACGGTCTATTCAGATAAAATCGATCGTTTTGAAAAGGAAAACGTAAGCTGTACTATTAAAACCTCTCGGAATTTATAAGATTTCTTTTGTCAAATCTGTTTACGTCTTCACGTACCTTTTTGTTCCCACACTGAGTATGTTCTGCTGCAGTGTCGAGGTAACATGAATTAGAATATGGATCTTGACAATACATAGTATTGCAGATGGATGTATAATCCCCACTGTAGAAACCCTGAAACAGTAAAAATTAGCACTCAAATACGACTAGTCACGTTCAAGAACTGACAACACATACAATAATAAGTTTTGCACTTATTGGATCTTTGCTGTTAATCCTTACATAATAAAGTTTTGATTTTTGTTATTTTATAATGGATAAATTTAATTTTTATGTAATTTAAGAGAAAAAAAATCGATGATACCAAAGTTGCAGACAGAAATCATTTAGTAAGAAGACATACAAGACCCTTTTCATCTAAATGAACGAAAGACAAACATAGTACACACAACACTACATTAAAACTTAATTAGGAGTAATACAAACTTGAGCAAAAGTAGGGTGAGTTAAGGTGCTCCGGAAGGGTAAGCAATATAGTATGTGATTATTGCTAAGTTGGGACGACGGAATGTACATACATTATGATCCTTATAAACCGCCGCATAGAGTGGGGTAAAAACATGAAAAATCAGTAAGATTTAACAGAGCTCGAAACGATTATGTCAACGCTGATAGACAGAAAATTGTTCCAATAAAATTTACAGTAGGACAAAAAACTAGAAAAATATTAATAATAAGGGAACTGATAATTACAAAGATATTAAGTACGCAACTAAAACACTTAACATAAAATGGCTGTAAGAGACTGATCAATCATTATGAGCTTTGGATTAAATATGTTTTTGTCCATATCTTTGGACATTTGCATGATTTGTTAGTGTTCCAAAAAGGTGTGTCCTCTAAATATTTTTCAAATGTAGTGTTTTCAGTCGTATTTTAGCTAAATCATATAATAATATATATACCCGACACATATATGATCCAGGACCTCGTATATTATCACACTGGGCATCTGCATCTAACGATTGAGCGGTTGTTGTTATTGCAGATGTGGTTGTTGTCACTGCAGATGTGGTTGTTGTTGTCGGTACCGTGGTAGTGGTTGTGGGAGCTGTTGTTGTTGTTGTCGGTACCGTTGTAGTTGTTGTTGGTGCTGTGGTTGTTGTGGTTGTTGTAGATGGCGCACAAGATGCACAACACTGAGATGGAACATAAGGGCAGTTGTACGGAGCCTCTTCAACCATATCGGCACATGTCCATCCGTTAGTGAAAACGACCCCTATTACATCTCCATATAAACAACTATCTGTATAAAAATAGTATCTCTCATCAATAACCGTGAACATGACAGAAAATTTAAATATGTTAGCGCATTTAAAATCTAAACGTTAAGAAAACAATTTTAGAAAATAGCTTAAAAAATTCTAACATTTCTGTAGAGGATACGTTATCAGTGCGAACGAAAAGGGAAATCATATCAACATTTCAACAAATCATATCACCAAATCAAAACAAAACAAGTTTACACGAACTCTTTTGCAAACCAAGTAAATGATACGGTGTCCAGGAAGGGGAAAATGACCAGATCTTTGCTTGCTGTTTTTTGTGACGTTTCTATTATTTTTGTTAAATTACATACCGTCTCCTTCTGGTGCATTAACATCATAGGTACAGACACCATTGACACACCACTGTAAGATAATTAATATTATCATAAATTCTAAACAAATGAGATGTACAATAGTTTTAGTTTCCTCTGTAAAATAACCTGTTATTATGCTCTTTTATTGTGAGGTCACAATTAGAAAAGCACCTGACACTCATACAGGTAATGTACTCATTTATAAGTGCTCAGATATACTCGGTGATAAGACGCAATTCGTATTAGTTGTTTATAATGTTTGTAAAACTAACAGAAACCAATTCTAAGCATAGCGGCAGTAGTCAGGTCCGACAAGTTGTATTTTATGAAAAAAATATATGTATGCTTGGTAAGTGTATGGTTTCATGTTGATAAAATTGTCAAAACCCAAATGATGAAATAAGTGATGAACATAACTTTTCAATGAAATAAACAACAAAAAACTTATATTTCATTACAAACGTTTGTAGAGAAAGATTGTTGTATGAAAGTAAAACTATATGCAGACCACATTTCTATAAATTCAGAAGAGATATTTTCTTGTATTCCTGCACGGTAAAAACTGTCTGCCTAAAACCCATCATAAATAATTGCGATCTTAGGAACACTTAATGTTTTAGACAAACTCCATTCGAATGCTGTAATTGGATGTCATTAAACTAGTAATGCAAGTTCAAAATTTTATGATTTTTATCCATTTGAAATATTCGCAATAAAGCATCACTTTATGTCTGAATTTAATAGGCAATATTTTCCTTGTTTTGGTAATTATATCATTAAGTGACCAACAGATAACGCTCCGAATAAATATTAAAAATGTCTATTTACGGATCGCAGGCCCAATATGAAAAATCATGTAATCTAAATTTTTTGCTAATTGTAATTTTTATTATTCCATTCGTCTGTTTATTCATAACTTATAAGTCAAAATTAAACTTTTGCTCAAAATCTAACTTTATCCAAAAAATAATCATGCCAAAATATATCGAGAAAATGTCAAATAATGCCAAAAAAATTTATTCAATGATGTTTCTTTCAAAGGTAGATTTTGATCATTTAGCGTCAAAAGTAAAAATTTGTAACATTTCAGCTGTTGTTTTTATAAAACCGTAAAATATTTAAAAAATTAACATATGCTTAGACACTTTATCAGTTGGTAAAATATCAAAATAGTAAAAATAATAACTATCTATATTACATTAATCACACTTGATTTTGGACTAAAATGAATTTTCAAGCACTGCCTAAAATTGTCTCGAGATAAGAATCGGTTTAAGCAAACATTTTCGATGAGACAAGTTGCACGGAGGATAACTATGCCTTTCTTTTGTCACATACAGTATACATAATATTATACCTTTTTGTTTCCACACTGAGTATATTCTGCTGCAGTGTCGAGGTAACATGAACCGGTAGAGGGATTTTTACAGTACATGGACGTGCAGATTGATGTGTAATCCCCATAGTAGAAATCCTGAAATATTTGAGCAAAGGTGATAACTAACACCCCTGATGATTTTGCTATACTCCAAAAAGTTATTTAGATTTTTGAAAGTTTCCATTGCATGGAAGTAACTATTATATGTTTATATTTAAACCTAATACAAGTCAACTAAACTTTAATTATAAAAAAGTTGCGCGAATTGTTAATCGGACATTCTTTAGGACATCAAACTGCAAAGCAACTCAGTTCATAAAAATCAAAGGCATCTGTCTTTTAAAGACCTTTGTTTTCAACCGGTCATGACTTTCAATTTTAGATATGAAAATGAAAGGATTTGGGAATAAATGTCAGAGAGACTGCAATCTGGACACGACAAAACATAGTGAATTTACAAATCAAGAGGTCTCCACAAGTCCTTCAACAAGGATGGCGTACAACTCCTTATGAAAATCTCTAGTTGTTGGTCTAAATGTCAGAAAACACTTTCTGTTTCTGTGTCTGTTATATTGTTGATTTCAGCTCGAAATGAACATTAATAATATAAAATCTATAAAATATAGATTAAAATAATGATTTAGAGATATACATTTGGTTTCTGTAGGAATAATTGTATATAAAACATGCATACCCAGCACAAGTAAGATCCTGTGGACCAGTTATTTTTACATTGTGTATTTGTCTAAGATCATATCCTCCAGTTATTTTCACTCTGTGTATTCTTTAGGAATAATTGTATATAAAACATACATACCCTGCACAGGTAAGATCCTGTGCCCCAGTTATTTTCACATTGAGCATCAGCACTGCCCACTTGGCCAGGTGTTGTTGCCGCAGTAGTTGTAGAAGTAGTGGTAGTAGTTTGGGAAGATGGTGTAGTACTTCCGGAAGTTGTTGGTGTTGTAGTTCCGGTTGTTGTAGTTGTCGTACTTTGAGTTGTTGTTGTTGTTGTTGTCGTGCTTCCGGCTGTTGTTGGAGGTGCGCAAGCAGCACAGCACCTTTCTAACACGTACTGTTGTCCACAGTAATAATTTTTATTTTCTGCGACTAAATCTAAACATGTTCTTCCGTCGGTGTAAATCGCCCCTTTCTTATCACCATAAAGACAACTCTCTAAGCAATTTGAAAATACAATTTGCACATTTTTTTTACAAATATAAGATTAATAGATCGACATTGTTACACCCCACTTTACGATGTTTGCTTCTTAAGGTCAGCCATTTTTGTCAGAATCACAAACTTCTGTATTTATTCATTTCGTAGCATTAATACTTTTTAGCAATGACCTTTTTTCACAATTTGATCAAAGACATAGTAAAATGACATTTCAATTATTTGGTGAAGTCCTTGTTATTTCGTAACGGTTTTATTAGATAAAACCTAGTGAGAAAAAAAGGATAATTAAAGTGAACTAAAATTTTATTACAAATCAGTATCGACAGTTGTTCCTTGAACATTCTTAAGAACACCAAACTGTAAAGTAAGTCGTGAAAATCAAAGTCTTCTCTCTTTTCCCCGACATAATTCGAGTACACTGGGGAAGCGGGTAATACAAATGTCTAAGTCTATTGAGTATTCTATTTGTTCAATATCTAGTAATATGATAATAATTTGTAACGACTCACCATCTGCAGAGGGAGCATCTGGATGTGTAACGCACACTCCATTTATACACCACTATGGTACAAACAAACATTTTATAATTTCAGATAACGTGTATTACAAAAAAACTAAAAAAAACTTTGACTTCTATGTCTATACATTTTTGTTAAAACCTTGCAGATAATTTGCACATAATTTATGTTCCTGTCCCAACCAGAAACTCGTAATCCACTGGATGTCGTTGTTATCTTATTACTTTATGTACTCTAATTTACCTATTTGTGTTATTACTGCAATCACAAAAAACATGCAATATAAGCATATTTTTTTAAGTCAAAAATTTTTTTTATAGGTCAAAGCGTGGGTTAAGTATTTTTTCGAATCGGACCATTTCTATCTGTTATTCTCTATGAGAGTTTGTTTTTCTATGAGAGTGTAGAAATGTTGATTTAAAGCATTTTTTTATAAACTGTTATGTGACCATTTGTGAGAGGTGAGGTTTTGGTGGTTGTATGCCATTTTTTACCTTTCCTGTTATAATTATGAGTTTGGTTTTGTGGAAAGTTGGTTACTCATTTTCATGCACGTAATAGAGTAGAAAAAGAGGGGTATAGTGTAAATATTTATGACAAAAAAATCTCATATATACTATTAAATTTCAAGCAAAAGAAACAACAAGGATTGCTGTTTTTTAAGTCATAATAAGGCCTTCAACACGGAGTACAAACTCGCACCTTACAGTAAGTTCAAGACGACCCCTAGCACCAGTTTGAGCGGAATTCTTTGCTAGATGTCGACGACACTAAATCTGTGCGTTGAAGCAAACAAATGCGGGACAAGGTCAATAAATTACAGATATAAACGGGCAAAAGGTCTAACATATCCGGTTATAAATGTTACACATTAAATTGTGTTATGTGCAAGTTAAAATTCTACTGTCATTTGGTGGGTGGCTGTCTCATGGAGAATCATGCCACATCTCCTTTTTTATAGCATATCATTTTTGATATTTTTTGTTTTCATTTGAAAATATAAAATACAGCCTAAAACAAAAATGAAAACACACCTTTCGGTTTCCACACAATGTTCCATCTCCCGCTATATTACCATTACAATATGTACTGCTAGGGTTAGGATCTGCACACCACAACATATCACATATCTTGGAGAAATCACCGCCATATCTATCCTAAAATGAGAAAGTAAATACAGTCAAACCTGCTGATGTGGACACCTTGATTAAGCAATAACCTGGTTTTAACAGCCACATATATATAATCCATGGCTGAATATTTCGGTTAAATAGAACCTTGAATAAGCAGCCACCTGTCTTTTGCAGCCAATTTTACATCTTCCCTTTGGTGACTTTTAAATGCAGGTTTGACTGTACTTCCTATGATTTGTTCTACAATCTACACTAGTTTTTTTTAAAAAGAATTTGGTTCGTTCCCCATGGAACTCTAGTGAACTAAAGGCTAAACGAAATAATATACAGAACACAGTCCAGGAAAGATGCTGATTGTGTCTTACTGGCATATTTTCCAAATTCTTTCTCTTAAATAAGTTTCTTCAATTTCTGTTGATAAGTACCAATGCATATTAGGGAAAAATTGTGCACAACCTGGTGTTAAACAATCTCCGAAACAGATTCTCCTAGCTTTCAGTAAAACCTCCAATAGTCGACTCTGCCATACGTGAGACACCATTTTGTGAGCTTCCTCTCATGGCGGTCATATCTGCTTGTGACGCAATATTTTCACTACACTGAAAACTAAAGCTGGAGTAACACGAACCCTACAAAAACCAGGGAGAGCTCAGGTGCTCCGGATGGGTAAGCAACTCCTGCTCCATTAGTGGCACCCGTCGTGAAAATCTTATGAAACTAATCAAAGTTTAAAGACAAAACAAACCAAGTATACGGTAACGTTTGACTACGACAACTACCAATTATATGTTAAAGATTAAGTATGATACATACATTACACAAATATACGTAAGTTTTGATACGATACATACATTACAGAAATAGGAACTAGGTCCACGGATATGTTGACACTGTTCGTCTGCAGTGAACACCTGGCCAGCTAGATTCTGGTCATATGGACTTAATGCATTTGGGTCAAATCCTGGACTCAGCGTTTTCAAGCAGTTATTGTTATTTCTGAAAATATACAAATATACGAATAGAGTGACGAAACATTATAAAAATAGGGGATGTGGCGTAACAGCAGTCGATATACCCTTCTACTGTGTCTCTACGGTCGATCTTCAATAATGAACGAAGTCCATATCATAATAAAAGCTGTAAAATCCCTCCCCCAAATACAAAATTTGAAATTATTTTAAATCGACTTAATCTATAGGCAAAATTGTAAACAAATTAGCAATAAATGACAAGTGTAAGAACTACTGGAGCGCTATCTCATGGAAAATCATGCCACATCTCCTATTTTAATAAGTTACACAGCGAAAACCACTCTACTATAGGTTCCTGGTTTGAGACAGGCAAATTAAGCATGTGGCGGGGTTAAACATGTTTGACTGTTTGCCAAAAGGCTTCATTTATTTAAACGCTAGAATGTTTAGATAAACTATATTTTAAATAACACTCAATTAACAAGAAATTTTGGTAAGCGGGCAAAGTCAATCAACTGTAAATTTAAAAATAGGAGATGTGACATGATTGTCCATGATATAGCATTCTATCAAATGACAGTCGAATCTTAAGGCATTGTTGATGATATACAAGAAACTTTGTTACAAAGAGATTAGCGATTATTTCAAACTTACGCGTCGAGAGAATTTAGGTAAGTTGTGAAATAGTTCGTTGAGCAAACTGAAAATATCCAGGGGTTTGTTGCTGTTGGTACTCCGATTTGTGGAGTTGTAGATGCCGCCATAATGTAGTTATTGGATAAACTACACGAGTTTCCTTCTCCATCATGCTGCGAGCCTAGACTGTAATTAATGGAAATTGTTAAAGTTAAAAAAGAAAGATTTTAAAGAAAGTTACTTATGTTGAGAAAATCATTAAAGGGCACTTTGAGGATTACCAATAATCTTATATTTACCACAACCAGTCAACACTTATCAACAATTTTATCATTAGGCCAAAGTTGTGTGTTTCTTTGTTTTGCGTCCACGTGCGGGTAGGTTTTAAGCCTTTTGATGTGAAAAACAAACACAGAAAATAATCTGTATGTAATTGTAGCATGAGAAGAATTATCTCGACATCCCCAAAGTATAGCACTATCGGTAAAATAACGGCCTTAGATATTCCGTCCGCAAAAAAAATTAAGCATCACCTTGGTTTTGATAATATTTATTGATGCAGTAGTTCCATGAACGTTGTTCCTGTTCAGTGCTGTATTCCTTCCCCTCCAAACGCGCATTCGACCGTCCACAGGCTTTAACAGGAACAGGCTTTCATCGGACCAATGAATTCGCTTACAACTCGAATTCAAAACTGTAGGTTCCAGTGACGATGAAGTCTAGACCACTGTAGGTGTGCCTGGCGGTGTTTACGAGTTAATTCTGAGCATTTCACTGGTCTACGAGCACGCAAACGAAAACTATGCAGCCTGCGAACAACAGTTTTTACACTTATGCGACCACCAATCGGTCATATACCTCTCAATTGCACTGCCGTTGGAAATGGCTGTAATCTGGCTTGACGATTAAGGTAAAGGTCTTCTCTAGGGGTTGTTTTACGGGGTCGACCGGATATTTGGCGGTCTTCAACGGTTCTTGTGTGTCTATGGCGTGCTAAATGTCTGCTAATCACAGAATTGTTCACTCCAAAATTGACTGCTATCCGGCCATTACTTAGAACGGCGCTGTTCATGCCAACCGCTTTCCAGAGTTCGGCAATACTCATTTTTCGTCTTACCATTTCAAAGAGTTTTTTTCAAATATCCATTGTTGTGTAGGTTTTTTGGAGGGTAAGTTTTGTTTTAATTTTGCAGAGATCGAAGTTGTGACAAAATTCATTAAAGATGTTTTCACCAAAGGAATCCGGACACGGTTACAACATCAATAACAGTTTTTACTCATGCAATGCATCTGGCAAACACAATTCTATTATAATCTTATTTTCTTGTTTTACCTTAAGTTAGTCATTTATATTTTGTGTGCTTTTTTAGTTTTTTTTCTTTTTTTTTCTTTTACTTCAAAATAATGCATTAATAAATTATGAATTATCCGTTTTCCAGTAGCATCAAATATATATATTTACCAATGACCCAACTCATGAGCAGCTACCGTTACCATGATGAAATTAAAGGTGTCTTCTACAATTGACTGGCTGCCTGATTTACATACTTGTCCAACATTTGCCATACCTATAATTAGCATGATTATAAATAAAAAATAAGGTGCAAAACTAAAACTAAAGCTCGCAAAGACTTATTAAAGCAAGACTTAGCCCAAAAGCTTCAAAAGAACACGCAGCTCTTGCTAAAAAAGTGACAATTGTTGTGTTTCTTGGAGGTAAATACCGGTAAATCGAAACAATTGGTAGAAGCCAAAATCGGTATATTGAAATTCTTTGATAAAAGAGGCAGTGTGCTTACCTCTCAAGACCTTTTAGGGGCCATATTGTTGATATGCTTGTTTATGTTTTCATTTTCTATGTTCGTGTTTACAGTCTTGTTTCGTTTGTATCTAGGTTTGGATAGCCTATATCTTTCCACTATTTGTTGAAAATTTGGTATTTAAATACTGCATCTTCCGTGTGCTTTTGGAAAAACATCTAATCAGGTACTCGCTAGACAGTGCTGTATACAAAAATCCGGAAAAGGTGTTGATCAAAATTTTACCAAGGAGATTAAGAGATCATATGAGAAATAGAATATCATTGTCACGAGGAAAAAGAAATGCACGTTTAAATTTCTATTAATTTATTGACACGAAGGTCAATTATAAATAAATTCGTTATGCCACTCCAAATTAATAAATAGTTCTTCGATTTCGATCGCAAAAAACTTTACTCGCTCAATATTCTTCACTTTTTAGAAATTTTTATTGTTTATTCTTAAATATAGAATAATAAAATTTGTTCGATTGTTTCATAAAAACTACAAAAAATTCGCATCAGCTTTTGAGTTTGCGCTACAATATTTTGCCATTGCAGAAAAAAAATAAACAACCAATTTCGCTCGCTCGCTAACTAAAAATCCGAAGAACTAGAAATAAATTTTCAGTGGCCTTAACAAGACAACACGTAACATAAAAGAAAAGCTCATACCCACGTTGTAAATATAAATATATACTAGTCAAAAAAAGAAACGTTACACTGATTTCATGTTGAATAATTTATCAGATAACACACTTATTTGA
>JAULBM010065640.1:0-10192 GCA_032357055.1 Geukensia granosissima | reverse complement strand
GGCTAAATTTTCCGCCCCTATCCAACCCGCAATTTTTCCAGTGGCAGTCTAAAAGTCCCTTCCTTACCGGTCCCTTTCTTACAGTCTACATATTGATTTATTGTTTCATAACTTGTTTCCGTCCTGAATATGCATGAAATATTTGCCACTGGACGTTAAACAACAATCAATCAATCAATCCATGATAATTTGAAATGAAATATACCTCTGAAAAAAAAATATCTGAAACAGAAAACTACTTTCTGAAATATAAGTGTATTAATTTCATACAATAAGAAACGAAATATCTGAAATGCAAAACCAAAAAAAGCTGAAATCATAAATTAATTAGTTTTTTTAAATAAAAAACAAACATAAAATCTAAAATGGAATGGAAATTTTCTGAAATTGAAAACAAATCACTGAAACAAATTAATAGATTAAGCCTACAAAGAAAAATATAATGCTGAAATAGAAACAAAGTGAAATAAATAGAAAAATTCTGCAATAACTACGAATAATCTACATAAATGTTAAGTAACTAAAAGATATATAAAATGTCTGAAAGAAATACAAATAACCTACAATAGAAACAAAGTATCTACAATAAAAAATAAAGTATTCAAGTAAAGTACTGTTTGTTTGTAATAAATTGATTGTATCATGTCTTATATTCTAATCGGAATGCTATATACAATAGTGAAAAGCCAAAGTTAATAAACGTATAACCCGGTCAAACTAATTACTGAAAGGCAAAAGTTCAATACATAACTTAGTTCTACAAGTTGCTGAAAAATCAAAATGTTACTACATATATCCAGATTAGAAAAACTACTGTAAAAGCAAAAATATAACTGCAGGTCTGGTTCTCACATACACTGAAAAGAAAATGTAAAAGTTAAATAACCTGTAGCAATTAACTCAAGTACAAATTATACTCCAATCTTATAGTAAATACCAAAAAGAAAAAATGGAATCAGCAAAGTAAATGTAAGTAAATACTGGTTACAAAATATCTTATTCTTTACTAATAAAATCTGAAACTGATGTAGCTAATCTTCAAAGCAAGAAGGCAATATCCTGAAATAAAAGTTAGCTTGTTTAACAAGGACAAGTGCCTATCCTGAAATATAATTTAGTTGACTAAACAAAGACAAGTACTGACTAACATAAACTTTGTCTGGTGTAGTACATCTTAACCTGCGAAATGTACAATTATATTAGTACGTCACAACCTGTAAAGTACACCTATATTACACAATAATTTTGACTCACCCCAGCCTATACACCATTTACCATCCCAATATCTTCAATCACACAATATACTCTTACCTTGACGTGTGATCTAAAACCTAATATATAATATTCTGAAATATATAATGAAGTTACCGTTTATGTCTGCTGTCTGTGATTGCACTGTAATGTATACAAGTAAAAAACCTACACTGGCATAACAATCAACAGGTATCAACTAAACCTTAGGGTACCAGTCGAGAATAATAACCAAACCAATATACCGATAAAACAACACAACCAACCTGTTACCTCATGTCAAGCTGGTTACCAATACAAAGGAAACCTGTATGAAATGGTTGACTGATACTCACTCAAAATTCTTACTTTCACTGGACACATATTTTGGAGCTTATAGACCTTGGTCACATATACTCACTCTATATACAAACTCAAAAAGGAACAAAATCTAACAAACACCTACAACTACTGAGTACTGAGCTTTCTTAAGTTACCTACCTTTTTTAAATGTAGTTTCCTTGTTCTGTATGTTTTCTGTGTGAAAATGTTTACTACTCTCTTGATAACACAGCACTAAGAGTTCATAGAGTTTTACCTGTTCTGGCAACTATAGTGTTATGATTGTATGCTATAATTGGGGACTAGCTTTTGCTCACTCTTCCGCCACAGTTACTTACAGTCTATTTTATTCAAAATATCCAATTCACATTGAATATCAAGTAATTTTCACAATTGATACACTTAAAAACAATTTTGCTAAACAATGAACAATATTCCAATACAGCAGAACAGTGTTCTACAACGCGAAATAATACAATATCAATAACACAAATGTCACAAGGGTTTTGTTTTACTACATCAATGGTAAACAATATGACTAATTTACTAATTTAACTTTTACCTAATTAAAAAGAAGTTTAAAAGACTAGAAATTTTCTCTTTTCTTCGAATATCCCCTTGGTATTTCTTGACACATTTTAAGAATAATTTATATTTCAAAAATAAAATTTAAGTTATTCTTTACAATTTAATCAAATTTTCAAAAATCAAAAATAAATTTTGAAAATTGTGAAAAAATAAAAATAAAATTTAATTTTTCAAAATAGATAACTGTTAATTAAAAAATTAATTAAATTACATTTTCAATATTTTATTAGAAATGTATACTATATGGAATTTAAAAAAATCTATACTTTATGTGTTAATACAACGCCCATAATATAATGTTTACAGCACACTATTGTGATATAAAAGTCTATTTTCTTTTTTTAAAATAACATTGTATAACAGTCTGTATCAAGCAAATATTTAAACTATATTTTATTATATTACCCAAATTATAAAAGCACAATCACATGTCAAGCTTTTCATGGTTAATCTACTTATTTTCACAATATCAAGTTCACATATCAATTCTAGTATTCATGTAAGACGTATATTTCATATTTCATTGTATGAACTTATTCATGTTATAAAGAACATTAATGATACACAGATTAACTTCGTCATGTTGAATAAATAGTCTGTGTTGGTATACATCAACATCTAAGAACATCAAAGGTGCCATTTCTCAAAGTATGTTCCACACTTTAAGTCTGTCCATGCTTCCAATACATTAAACCAATACGTTGGGCGCCAAATGTAAAAGAAGGTATTCTGGGCTCTATATAACAAAAGTCCATCTCATATCTAGGGTTCTTTATTCAAACAATCTGTTGTGTAAATATTCAAAAAAAATATATTAAAGTTAACACTATATTATTACTTGTTAGGTATCACAGCTTATTCTAATAGTAAAACATAAAGTCAGCAGTTATAAAGTCACATTTAATGACCTTACTATCATGAATCATATACGTTTTCAAGTCAGTTATTGGTACATGTTATGAACTATAGGATAAATATAACACACGAGGAAAAGTCATTCAGATTTCACCAGATATTAATAACAAATACAATAATTCCAAGTTCATAATTAAATTATTCTATCAATGATTTCGAACCTTGAATATAGCAGTTATAGTATACTGGTTTATACTGGAATACTGTTCTTAAATTATAAATCGATAGCTAATTTATAATTATACAAAATATAAACTTTCATAAATAAATATGATTAATTATGGTAGGTAATAAAACATTTCCATATGAATGCACTTGTGAACATACATGACATTCTTAGAGAAAATAAATACAACTAAGTTTATATAATCATAACATCAACAGTCTGGATATTGCAATACCAGGGTATAATTCAAAGAAGTGTAGATCATCCTCAGTAATGGTTCAGAGTTACATTTTAGGAATCTGAAAACAATGTAATAACAATGATAAATTGCTAGACTCAGTTGACATAATGAGTCAATTTACATTTCAACACCATTCATAATATTTATTGTAAATAACATCTGATTTAAAACATCAATAAGGAATGACCAATTAATATTACATTCTATATTTATCTATGACGTACGTGAGCACGGACCAAAAAGGTTTAGGTCATTCATAAAAAAGACTAAAAACTCGCTTTCTATATTCATACCAAAAATCTCTCAAATCACTCAAAACGTTCATCACACATACAACATACATTCTTTGGACATGGGGACTTACCAAAATGCACGAAGAGACATGCATTTTATGAAGACTGACTCAAACACCCATTCATCACATCTGAGGCTTCTCAAGAGTAAATAAAGTGTAACTTACCAGTTAAGTTGTTATATTCTGCTCCCGGAAAGTATTATTCATGTCCACAATCAATCCATAAGTCTTATAGAAAGTCACAATTGTTAATAAACACGAATATTTCACAAAATCTGCACAGAGGCATCAAAACAAACATACTCCATTACTGAACCATTATTCCCTCTCTAAGATCACATGAACCAATCAAAACCAAGATCCCCAAAATAGAGAAGAGAAATCAATGACCATAAAAAATTATAAATAAGCAGGTGAATACTCTAAAGTTAAAACAGTTAGACATTTAAATGCATGGCTGATTTAATTATAAATTATTGATCTACAAAAGAATCAATTATTATTTAATCAATACTGCAGAAGACCTCAGATATCACTGTAAAACAAATAAATATAAAACATTTAAGGAAATAACATATCAAACAAACTACATGAAAAATGTACCCTATTACATTCTCCCCTCTGTTGGAGAATGACTTCCATGGCATTCAACATTTCCCCCCTGTGAGGAAACTGTGACGTCCTCGTCATCAAACAAACTGTAATAAAATCACATATTATTTGTTGGTGGTCAACTTCAACAGTTCATCAAGAATCTTGTGTTCCATGCCCTGAAAAGAACCAGAAGAGGCTAATTCTTGTAAGAATTTAGCTCTTGTAATCCAGTCAGACTTATGTTGGCTCTGCATGGAAACGTGAAAATCTTTGTACTTTGTCGTGGCTGTTGATGTTTTCGCACGGACAGATCTTCTTGGTGCAACGGGTATCCTATCCAGTTGATGGATGGGTTCAGCTGTTTCATCAACTACAGCAGATTCTTGCCCAGGAGTTTCTATCGGAGCAGCAGCAGCAGCATCTTCAACTTGATCCTGTGCCTCTGCAGCATTCTTATCAAGAGCTGAATCTTCCTCGACATCTTCTACAGAAGGAAGAGCGTCCTCTTCAAATTCAGTTTCTTGTAGTCCTATGTGCAAATCTTGATCGTCATCAGTTGCATCATGAACCATAACATCCGCATCCTGAGGACCAGACACCTCATCGGTACTATGTGGAATGCCGTCGTCCGTATCTTCAGGTGTCCTGTTAAACACAAACACCACAGGTTCGTCTTCACTGTCAGTCTCAGTGTCTATGGATACACTGTTGTCAGCTTCAACAGTAACTGTAGGTGTCGTTTCTGGTTTATCCTGTATCCTGGGTCTTAATCTGGGTTTTGGAGTGGGTTTAGTCCTCTCCTTTTCTTCGTCGGTAATAATTGAACCAATCGGTAGCAGTAAATTCCGATGTAGAGTTCGCTTCTTTCCTTCACCATTTTCCTTCTTTACAACAAAGACTGGAATCTCAATATTTGGTTGTTCTAAAATCACATACGAGTCATCCTCCCATCTGTCAGATAACTTGTGCTTTCCATCAAATTTCAAGATTTTGACAAGTACCCTATCGCCAGGATGAAGCATAGCACCACGAACTTTGATGTCGTATTCTTTCTTCTGACGATTCTGAGCATTCTTAACTGATGCTGCTGCTAACTCGTATGATTTCTTCAGTCTTTGTTTCATGTGTTCAACATATTTCGTTGTACTTTTCTGGTCACCTGTACTTTCCAATCCAAATACTGTATCTATAGGCAAGCGTGGTTCTCTGCCAAACATTAACGCAAAGGGAGAATAACCAGTTGTTTCTTGTTTGGTACAGTTGTAAGCGTGAACAATTGGATTCAGGTAGGCTTTCCAGTTAGACTTCTGACTGTTTTGTAGGGTTCCGAGCATGTTAAGCAATGTTCGATTGAATCGCTCGCATTGGCCGTTCCCCATTGGGTGGTATGGTGTTGTCCTCGATTTTTTTACCCCTGTTAGCTGGCATAGTTCTTTCATCAAACGGCTCTCAAAGTTGCCTCCCTGATCTGAGTGGATACGTTGTGGTAATCCATAGTGAGTGACAAATCCATTAAAGAATGCTTCGGCTGTGGTTTTTGCACTCTGGTTCTTCGTAGGTATGGCTTGTGCGTATCTTGTGAAATGGTCGGTAATGACCAATATGTGCTGAAATCCCCCTTTACACACTTCAAGAGTCAGAAAATCCATACAAACTATCTCCATTGGTTGAGTTGTCACAATGCTGTTTAATGGAGCTCTCTCGTTAGGAAGTTTCTTTCTTTTCAGACATCTTGGGCATTGTTGAATCCATTTGTCTATATCTGTGGTCATTCCATGCCAATAGAACCTATCTTTGATCAATGATGTTGTTCGATCACGACCTTGGTGTCCGAAGTCGTTGTGAAGAGATTTTAACACTGTTGGAATGTGTGATGCTGGTAATAGAAGTTGATTTCTGTTCTCGTTGTCAACTGTTGTCCTTCGGTACAATATTCCATCTTTAATGTTCAGTCTATCGAAGTTGGTATAAAGCTTATTATGTGCTGGAGTAGATGGTATTTCCTCCTTTCTTGGTTTTATACCTCTCCTAACGTGTTGTATCCAAAATCTCAAAACTGGATCTCTCAGTTGTTCATCTCTGATGTTAACTGGTGACTTGCCTACTTCATCAGTATCAATGTCAGTTACATCTGTAGTTACAGCTAAGCATTCGATGTATGGCTGTCGCTGAATGGAACTACATATTGCCTTTACCGAGTCTGTTGAAATCGTCCCTGAACTCGATGTTTTATATCCCGATGTACATTCCTGTTCGTCTCTTGTTATTGCTGGTAGTCGTGACAAGCCATCGGCATCTGCATTTTTGTGTCCGGGTCTATAGCTGATGTCAAAGTTGTAGGCAGCTAAAGCGGCGATCCAACGATGTCCTGTTGCATCCAGCTTAGCAGACGTCAGAACATAAGTCAACGGATTATTGTCGGTGAGAACGCTGAACTTGTTGCCATACAAATAATCGCTGAATTTTTCTGTGACTGCCCACTTCAGTGCCAAAAACTCCAATTTGTGGACTGGATAATTCTTTTCAGGTTTTGACAGTCCTCTGCTGGCAAATGCGATGACTCGATTTTTACCATCCTGTCGTTGATAAAGAACAGCTCCTAATCCTGTCTGGCAAGCATCAGTGTGCAGCTCAAACGGTAGCTGGTAATCAGGAAAGGCAAGAATTGGTGGCGATGATAGGTGACCTTTTAATGTCTGGAAAGCCTCTTCTTGTTCTTTCTGCCATTGCCATGGTTTTGCATCATTGTGTTTCTTTTTTCTTTTTGATTTCGTATTCGTTGTTGGCATCAGGTCAGTCAGTGGGCGAGCTATCTTGGAAAAATTTTGTATGAATTTCCTATAGTAGCCTATAAAGCCAAGAAACTGGCGGACTTCTTCTGGCGTTGATGGTCTGGGCCAGTTAGCAACTTTGTCTACTTTTTCCGGGTCAGGTTCAACTCCATTTTCACTGACAATGTGGCCAATGTATTTTACTTTTCTCTGGAAGAACGAACACTTCTTTGGTGAGAGTTTTAATCCAACTTCTCGTAATCGCTGAAAAACCTTCTCAAGTCTGTCAAAGTGATCATCCATAGTTGTGGAGAATATTATCAGATCATCCAAATAGATAAAGCAGATACGGGTATGCAGATCTCCTAAACATTCTTCCATGAGTCTCTGGTAGGTGGCTGGTGCGTTGGACAAACCAAAAGGAAGGCGATTGAATTCAAAGAATCCGAGAGGTCCAACGGTGAAGGCTGTGCGTTGTTTATGTTGTTCTTCAATCTCTACTTGGTGATAGCCGCTTTTCATATCTAGTACTGTGAACCAGGTATTTCCACCCAAGGAGTCGAGGATCTCTTCTATGCGTGGTAATGCATACGAGTCTTTGATTGTCCTCTGGTTTAGTTGGCGGTAATCAACGCACATCCTTAATTTCCCGTCCTTCTTCCTGACCAAAACCACATTGGAAGACCATGGTGAGTGAGACCTTCTGATGACTCCTGCTGACAGTAGCTGCTGTAAGTGGTTTCGAACTTCCTCTATCATAGATGGTGGTATTCTGCGATGACGTTGCTTGAAAGGAGTGTCATCCATTAGATCTATTCTGTGCCTCACTGCTGATGTATGCCCTATATCGTCATCTCTGGTAGAAAATATGTCCTTGAATCTGTGTATTAAAGTCTTTCCTTTAACTATCTCGTCCTCTGATAACTCATCAGGTAGATGTATTTCCTTAAGGATATCGATGTATTCCCTATCCTCTGCTTGAATGGTGTTCTCTATATTCACTGGTTGTACTTCACAAAGTAAAGATCGTGGCTGAACAGTTACAGTTCTGGTAGTGACGTTCGAGACATGTACTGGAACTGGATTTCTCTGATGACAGTCGTAAGTGATTATAACCGGAACCAAGTCTAAATCATCTGGAATTGCTGATCTTGGTGTGGCCTGTAGTATTGCGCACATCTTCTGGTGCTGTAGTGGTTTGTCTAAATATCCAGTAATGACTACTTCGGAATTCGCTGGAATTGTTATTGGTCGTTCTTCAGCAGATCTTACAAACGCAAGTCGATTGTGTTTCTTTTCCAATTCCTTCTCTCTGAGTATCATACATCGGAAAGCTAAATACCATGGTGTAATTAGGTTTGATTCCTGTAAGTACTTAGGTCCAATTTCCTGTTTGATGTTTTGTATGACTTCTGCCATGATGTTGGTGCCAATAAGAATTGGAACTGTGATGTTGTAATCGCTGTCCGGTACAACTAAAAATATTCCTGGATATTCTGTTTTGGATGTTGCAATTCCTTGGAGGTCTAAATCTGCTTCTATGTATCCAAGGTATGGCATGGGTTGACCGTCTGCACATTCTATGGTTAGGATACGTGTGAGTGGCAATAAAGGTGTAGTAGAGCAGTATCTGTTGTAAAAATCCTGGCTTATGGTAGATACTGTAGAGCCTGTATCCAATAATGCTTTCGTTACAATTCCATTGATCTTCACTTCCACTTCATTTGCTGGTCCCAGTAATCCATGTTCAAATTTCCTGTTGTCTGGTGTTTGCATTTTCTGACTGATGGTATTGTCTTCCATACAAGTCTTTTGCAGATTTAAAGCTCTGTTTGCTTTTCGAGAATTGTCCAATCTAACTTTGCATCCTGCAGCAATGTGGCCTGGTTGTCGACATCTCCAGCATATGATTTCTTGCTGTCTCCGTTGTTTTATGTCTGCTGGTCGATGAATGATTGTCTCGTCAGGTATGAAGCGTTGTTCAGGATAAGCTCTGCTCCTGTTGTTTTTAAATTGCGGTGACAAATGCTGCTGCTGCACTGTATCTAGTTGTGAAGTTAAGTGTTTCACAAGGGCCTTCAATTCTTTAACTTCTTTGCTGTCAGTATGAACTGCTTTCTTAGAAGTTGTTTTCTGTTGTGTGTCATTGTTGTTAATATGTTGGCGTTGCTCATGTTCTAGTTCTCTCAATGCTACTAATAGTCGATTGTATTCTGTGATGTTGTCAAACTTGTGTCCGGATATTCTCCTCAACTCTGGTCGAAGTCCTTTCCAAAATTTAGATCGTAACATTTCCTCTGCATCTTCCTCATAGATCTTTCCTTTCTGCTTTGCTTTGTTGAAAATATCTTCCAGTCTACATCCCCAGGTGGAAACAGTCTCATTTTCTTCTTGTTTAGCAGTGTAAAACTGGGCTAATAAAGCTTCTTTAGGATCAACTGAGCCATAAATACTATCCATTTTGTCGATTATGTCATCAACTGTAGCGTTTGGGCCTAATCTCATCATTATTCTGCTGGCTTTTCCTCTAAGAGATCTCCTTATTGCCTGTGCTATGGTCTCATGTGAGTATTCTTCAATGATGAGGCAGAGTACTTGATAGCGCCATATTTCGTATGTCATTTCTCCTTTGTCATCCCCAGAGAAGGTTGGTATTCTTGGAACGTAGGATGTTAATCGAATGTCTGTTTTCTTTGAGCTGGAGAAAGCTTTTATCCATTCCTTGAAGGCATCCGATGTTTTTGCATTGGGTTTAACGTTCATATCCTTAAAGGCCTTTTTAATGTTGAGTATCTCCTCGTCACTTAACTCAATGTTTTCCTCCATGATAATGTCTGAAATAAAATATACCTCTGAAAAAAAATTATCCGAAATTGAAAACTAATTTCTGAAATAAAAGTGTATTAGTTTCATACAATAAGAAACAAAATATCTGAAATGCAAAACAAAATCGCTGAAATCAAAATTAATTAATTGGTTTTTTTTTTAAATAAGACACAAATTTAAAATTTAAAATGGAATGATAATTTTCTGAAATTGAAAACAAATAA
>JAULBM010065629.1:0-10192 GCA_032357055.1 Geukensia granosissima | reverse complement strand
TCATATCCCCCTTTTTCAATATTATACAAAAAGAATCTTTGCAAGGCCCTTCTTCCCTATTTCTTCTCAATCAGCCAAAACCATGGTCGCTATGGATGATTTTTTTTCTGATTGGCCGATACATAAAAAATTCTTTAAACCAATTGGCCAAATGTAATAATATTTGACAGCAAAATGTGTATAGGAAATCTCTTTAATTAAGTGAAACAATAATCACGGCCACTTTTGGTCATTTAATATTTGTTTTGGATTGGCCCAATGTCAGGTGGGCGTTACTGGCCTTTAAAAAATTATTACAAAGAATGAAATATTGTTTTGTTTCGTGCCAGGTAAACAAGAACGCTGACCCAAAATCTTTAATTCTTTGAAATATTTCAAATTCTATCTGCAGATTTTCTGTTTATCTACAAAATTATGCATTATCACTATAAAATGGGTGGATTTTGTACCAATTGGAGTCGAAAACAATGATGGTGACATATATATTTGTTTTTAATTTTTGAATGGCTTCATGTAGACTATATTTATTATAAGTATTTAAAATAGTATTGTTCAGAATTTCAGTAATGGTTTTCTACCATGTAGCTCAACTATGAGTTTAAACATCATAAAGTTTCTGTTTTAATATCATCGGTGCAAGTAAATTAACGTAAATTACAGATCACATGAAATGTACACGGGTGACATTTCTCATTTAACATGCTAACATTGTAATAATATGGAATAAATGACAGAACAACATTATTAAACAAAGATGGGGTTGAAAAATGCCACAAATCCCTGTTGGGGATTCCCCATCCGAGGATGACCTGATTTTAACTAACTACCAACATTTTGCCTAAGCAAGAATTCATTGTTCCAAACATTAACAATAACAAAAAATTATAAAAAATTAAAACAAATTATTCACACTTTAGAGCAAGCCATGTTGACCTCTAAAACAAAAAATAAGAACTCAGAGCAAGCCATGTTGACCTCTATATTCAGCAAATTTAAAAAAAATACAAGCAAGGAAAAGACCGATATTCTAGCAAATAAAATTCAAGTCCAAAATTTAAAGACTATCAAGCAAGTCATGGCGACTTATTTTTAAAAAGATTAAAAGTCATAACATTATTTCAACCAATATGAAGAGCAAGCCATGTTGACCTCTTCCAAATAAAATACACAAACCCAAAATTAAAAATACGACAATGTACAAAAAATGAGCAGGCAATGTTGACCTCTACAAAAACAGAAAATATAACATTCTTAAAATGTAGCTGTATGCAGAGCAATCCATGTTGACATCTACAAAATGGAAACAAAAATCCTACTTTAAACGATGAAAAGCAAGCCATTTTCAAGCCAGTCGTATTATGGTATTGTCGTTGTCGCTGGCATTTGTAGACAGGTTGGTTTTTGCACGATAACTCTTGTTCTAGTTAACCAATCCTTTCAATATTTTGGGACATTGATAACTGGTAGAAGATAAAGGTTGGTATTGATTTTGGATGATCTATCCTCATCCCTTTTTTGGGGAGGGACCATAAGGGGTTTTTCTCTTATTTGAATGCAAGTTCTCTACTTCTTGTCCAATTTTGATGGTTTTTTTGTATTTCCCATGAAAAATTCAACATAACAGGCTACAAGCATAATGACCTCTCTCTTACTGTTATTGAGATATAGGGGGGTCAAAAAAGTGGTCACGCCCTAATTTTGGAAACTTTTTTATTTCACATCCGATTTTGATGGGGTTTTTTGCAAATGATTCCTTATGAAAAATGCAAAAAAAGTTGTTGAAACATATTTTTGTATGTTTCACCGTGTTTTTGTAATAAAAGGGATCAAATGTTTAAAAAATGTGATTTTGCAGGAGGTGAGAAATTTTTATTTTTCATCCGATTTTGATGGGATTTTTTTCATTTGATTCCTCTCATTGGGGGGTTTTGGTGAATGATTCAATTTTGTATAATATGGAATAATTTTATTTTTTTATCTGATTTTAATGGGGTTTTCTCCAAGTGATTCCTTATGAAAAATTTAACGAAAATGACACTAGTTTTGAGGATAATACGAGTCAACACGATCATTTATCAAATCATTTTAAAATTTCCAGGATTTTATTGTGTCCAGCACTTTACTGTGTCCAGCATATTACTGTGTCCACACTTATTCAAAGGTTCATTTGTTCATCTTTAACATGTCTACATACTGCGGTCATATCATGCTGCGCTTGCGAAGCACCTGAGTTTTAATTTCAAACTGGAAACAAACAAGAACGATAATTAATGTTAAATTGTTTTTTTGCTCAGAAATATGAAAAACAAGTATGCCAGTCCTGGTACACCTCAGGCACTTAGATGCACATTGTAAAATGTTTTTGTAGAATCAGAACAAAATGACTGCTTAATAAAGCTAAGAACAGAAAGAAAAAAGTTCAAATTTGATTTTTTACAGGATTCTCATTAAAGAACTGGACTAGTGCTTTAGGACTTAGCTCAAGTTCACTTACAGATTATGCTGTTGACCTACTTTTAGAAGAGCTCAACATTGCTCAGTACATGGAGGAAACACAGTGTGAAAGAACAAACTTTCCATACAGTCCCAGTGTTGATGGATGGAATTCAAGTAGGAATGTGATCTTTTTATTGACAAAATGAATTGTAAAAAATTATATATTTCAATGCTTAACATTCATACATGAGTGTGTTGCATATTCATTACAATATTAAGAATTTCTAGACAACGATGCAATTATTAATTTGACCAATAATGGACTAAGAAAAACAGTTCGTCAATAGTAATCTAAGAAAAACTTATGAGAATAAAACTTCCAGTAAGAAATGGTATTTGTAAACTATAAAGAGATGTATCCAAATCTACATTTTTTAGGAGAAAGAAATGGTTTTTAGCCGGATTTTTCAACGAAAAATTTCGGCTAATAGATTGGCATTGGTCGGTATGGCGGGCGGGCGGTGTCCACAATAAGGTTAAAGTTTTGGTTAAAGTTTTGTTTTCTGACAATAACTCAGATGTTTTTAAATGGAATTGATTGATACTTGGAACATTAATAGATATATATGTAAGGTGCTGCGCAAAGCAAGAATTATAACTCTGACCTGCTTATTGTCACATACTGTTAGATATTAAAATACACCAATCCATCACCTTATTACTTATTTTAATCATTTGTCCCATGTACAGCTATCTTGTATTATAACATTGAAAAATCCGGCTTTAATGTGGTTTCCGCATATCTCTTGTTCTTCCATGTTCTGCATTGCTACCTGTCAAACTTGTAAAGGGACTGTAAGGGAAATTCACTGTAGAATGTTCTCATGTGAAACTACTGAGCCTATTGTCCTCTACCAAGATTTTGTACAAGATTTCTTCCTGTGAGAATCAGTGAGTCTCTGTCATGCGAGTGATACAGACTCCTGGAAGCCTCTGGTTGTTTATAATTTTCTTATTCTAGAATAAAAATACATTGTGTAACAGACTCTAAAAAGGGATTTCAAATTTTTTGTGCATAAGGGGAATAGATCATCATCTGCAGTGCAAGAAAGTCACATAAAAATTTACACATGTACACATGTGAAAAACAAACTTCAGTAATTTCTAAATCTATAGAATTAACCATCTTATCCATACCCTCAAAAGGAAATCAATGTGATCAGGTCCCAAGGGAACTGATATCAATGTTTGCTGGAATAATTGTGCAGTGAAAAGACAGTAAATTAATATTAGTTGTATGATTAGCAAGCTGCCTTATGTTTAATTAAGTATAAATGTGCTATTAGAGTCACCATTGATCACATGTTGTTCTAGCTTTGACTTATAGTATCTCATTTGAGTATCAGTTTTGCCTTAGATTATTTAGATGTTGGATTTTTAAATAACAAGGAATACTTAAAAAAACATTTAGGAAAAAAAACAACAAACAAACCTAAAAACAGTGTATATAGCCCTGTTGTTCAATGTTGTTAGGTGAAGTACTCTACTACTCTATTGGTTAAATTTAGGACATGATCATTTGTAATATCATTATACATGTATGTGTGTGTGTATATACAATACATGTACATTGCCAGAAAATATCAAATTTATTTGTACAAGCTGTAGGAACGGGTAACATGTTGCGAGGCTTCGCTGATATTGATATTTCCAGGAATGTACCGGTGCTAGGGCCGTCTTGAACTTACAGTGAGTTTTTACTCCGTGTTGAAGGCCTCACTGTGACTTGAGATGAAGATTAGCAATCAAAGTGCTGTTACTTTGCTTGGAATTTACTTTTATATATGAGATTTTTGTGTCATGAATATTTACACCGTATCCCCCTTATTCTATGTATTGTTTTTATCCTTCAATTCTTAAAAGGTAAATAAATGGACAATTGTCATTCTTAAATTTCTAGATTTCTTAAGAATAATGATAAATTTGAAGACACTAGTCAGCTGGTTTCCGAATTTTATATTTAGGCTCGCTCATAATGCGTTCGGATAACAGGAGACAATATTATGCTAATATTATGCTACTATACGAATATGAGTTTGCTATATTTGTACACTCGTATTTGCATAATAAAATGCTTATTTGCAGGATAAATAGAATTATAGAATAATACTTTGCTACTAGACTAGTTATACATGTAGATTGTATAGATAAATAACTGTGTCTCCAATCATTTGCATAGGTTCCTGTTAGCTTCATTGCTGGTTCTGTAATTAATGGGTTTTATATTGTTCTGACATAAACTATAAGTTATACCAGAGATATTGTTAGTGTCCATCAGAACATCATAATAAGTAATGGACTGCTTGTTTTATTTATAATTCACTCTACATTTCCTCTCATGTTGTTGTCCGGATTCCAAATTACCATAATTCACAATGTTCTAGTATAGACAATTTTAGTTGCTTACCAGATTTAGTACAATAGTTATTAGAAATGGAGAACTTTTTTCTTATACAAAAATACAGATGTAGACATCACATTTATAAATATGGACATCAGCACAATGCCAAAACTTTTCACACCACTGTCCCAGGTTAGAGGGAAGTTGAGTAATCACATGTTAAAATTTTCACACCACTGTCCCAGGTTAGAGGGAGGTTGAGTAATCACATGTTAAAATTGTCACACCACTGTCCCAGGTTAGGGGGGAGGTAAACCTTACCATGAAATTATATGTTCTATCCCAAGCCAGGAACCTGTAGTTCAGTGGAATCATTGCTTTGAAAGTAAATATAAAAAATATGTGATTAAAGATCTTCCTTATAAATAAAACATTTTATTTATTAAAAGATATGCAATTATAAAATAGAAAGTACTCAGAAATGTCTGATCCGTCAGCTTAAAATTTCATGACCTTCATTGATCCACGAAAATATGCAAAAATTTAATGCTGCCAAAAAACTTCCGGATATACAGTAGTAAAAGAAATTAAACACCAAATTAATAAAATTATATAGAACAGTAAAAAGCAGCTACCAAAATGTTTAAAGTTCAAGCTTAGGATTTGCTTATACTAACATTTCAGGAAAAATTTGTCAAGAAATGGCTGCATATTGAAACCATTTAAAAATCTATTTTGTCATTTACAAATGTAATTCAGTTGGTTAGATCAAATGGCTGCAAGTGTTTGTATCTAATTGAAACTCAAAATTCCAATGTATGTTAGTTTAGTTCATTAATGCTATGCCGATAGACTTATAACAATTATCTATATACAGATGCAATAATTTGCTCTCATATTTTGGTATGATGATAAAGATGTTCATATCTTCCATTGACAGTAAGGTGCCTGAGCAGTAACTTTTTATCTATTGGGCATACCATAATGATATATTGACTCGTTAGACTTCTGTATCAAATAGAGGTTCATTTTGATTTAAGGGGTTTTTACCCTTATGGAAAGGCCATAGGTGTTTTCTTCACTATGTTTTTCTTGTACAACAACAAAAAATTGCAGTCTTATTATTGTATTTCATTGTCATCAGCAGTGCATCTGTGTCAGTGTTGACATCTGTAGACAGGTTGGTTACCACAGGATAACATTGTTCTAGTAACAGATTCTTTTTATATTTTAGGATATTGATTTTTTGCACTATAAAAAGGTTGGTTTTCTTACCATTATTGAGATATAGGGGTGAGAAGTTTTATTTCTCATTCAACTTTAATGAGGTTTTTTATTAGAGTTGTCTTAATGAGAGCTTTTAGTTGTTTGTCAACATCTTTTTTCTATCTCTTTTTGTTATAGCTAGTATATGATTCAACTACATTTGAAAATTTCACCTTTTATCTGTCATAAAGCCCCCCAAAATAATAACTATCATATCTTGTTACCCAAAACCTTTGGTTGATTGAACCGAAAAAAATAAAGAAAAGTTGAAAAAATTAAAATTACACCCTATGGGGAAATTTTTTATTTCAAGTTAAAATGGCTTCATTTGCAGCATGAAATAAAAATGCCAACTATATGTATTATGATATATTCTGTAGAATATCTTAATATTTCCAGGATTTTGATTGGTTAATCAATCAAGCTGGGGATATCAGACCACCGTATTCCTTGGGTAAGGACGGGGATATTAAAACTGTTTCAAAATGGCGTCTATTTATCACTTCGCATATTTAAAAAAAAAGAAAAAATACTATAATAATGAAAAATATTTTTTTTTTGTGCCGATTCAAGCAGTATGTTTCTTGGGTTGTATAAATGTTGACAGTTGTGATCGAGAAGTAATCCTTCAACCATGAGAAGAATTCATATTTTCTTGCATTTTATAAGGATTACCTTTACAGAATATATTTGTTATTTGGGCTTCACAAGGGATACAGGTTGATATTCCCTGTCAGCGTTTGTATATTCCCAGGGAATATTAAACACTGACAGGGAATATTAACCTGTATCCCTGTGAAGATCCTGAATAACATATAATATTTCAATGTGAAACTATTGACACAGATTTACATTTGTTTGGCACATTTCGATTGACAAGCTTTGAAAAGAGAAAACTAGAATAAATGACAGGAAAATCCGACTGAATAGAACAGATAGTGAATGTTTGTGTTATTGGCATGGCTGTACTTTATTAGATTGATAAAAGAAATTTTATACAGTTTATATTTCTATGTCATATTCAGCACATCTGTAGGATGTCAGTGTATAAGGAATGTCTACCCTTGGGGACTGTCATTTTTCTCTTAATCAATAATGGAGCTCAATCATTGTCTATGTAGTGAAGAAACCATTAAATTATACTAAGATAGATTATTACACTTCATCAGCATTACAGAATCACATTCATCAATAAAGTGAAGGGTATTATTTGAATGCTTAAATCAAATTTACAAGTTCAATTTTAAGCTTTTTGTGTAATTCCATAGTTCCTACAGAATCCAACAATAGGACTAAGTAGCTGTATTTGTATATTGTATCCAAAGTTCTGTGAAGTCATGTCACGTTTCTAAAGTTGGAAATGCAGACAAATCTGTCATAAGAAACCATTTAATCCAAGAAAAAAATATGTTGCCACTAATCATAGTATGGCTTCTTTAGGAACTAATGGTAGGTAATGTATGTAAAAAGTTTGGAAAAAACTAAATCTTTAATCCACATAATAAGACTCCCTAATTCTTATTTTGGGCTATTAAGCCTTGTTTTTTTTAAGTAGGACCAAATTGTATTATATGATATTTTGACTCAAGTTATCAATTTCCTATCTGATTTTGAAATATATTAAATTTTTGTTTTTTTTTAATGAAACACCTCATGTTCATCATGGTCAAAGACAATGTAAGTCGAATACGCTCATAAAAAGTCAAACAAGATTTAATCCAATTCATCTACAGAGTATCTTAACAAGAGATACACTGAAAAAGAAAGGAACTTCCATAACAAACCCTTTAAACCCAGGCAAACTTTTTACAAAGAGTCGTCAGACTTACCATAAGTTGAACTCTTTGCTAATGGCATCTTATCCTTTCCCTGCTTTATATTGGTGTCACACTTCACTGAAATGCATCTCCTCCTTAACCACTCAATAAAACTGAACCAATATTACACATAATGTTCAGTAGCATAACTAGTATTGCACTATCTATTTTATTTTCTTTCCAAATTTGGTGGCCATTTAAGCTTATACATATGTGAGTTTGCTGAACAGTGGGTGTGTGCAGTGGTAACCAATTCTAATCTGCTACTACTCCTTACCCACTCTACAGAATTTAACCAAACTTACAGATGATCTTCAGTAGTGAGTCTAGAATGGCTTTTCCTATTTTAATATCGTTCTCTTCTTTTCAATCATGAATGAGTGGCCTGAAAAAGCATAGTTGTGCCAGGCTAAGGAAGACTCAATCCTAAGTCAATACAATACAGACTCTTACTAATAATAACCCATAATACTCTACATAACACTGTATGATAAATATTTGAAAGAATTTTTAGAATTAAGATATGCTATATGTACATTTCAAGGAGTGACCTCTCATCAGTGGCATTACAATCAAAATTTAAGAAGTCCAAGATCCAAACATAGTAATATAAGTACACTAATCCAAGCAAAATCTTAATCCAGCAGTACTCAGTGTAATATAAGTACACTAATCCAAGCAAAATCTTAATAGGAAGTCCAGCAGTACTCAGTGTAATATAAGTACACTAATCCAAGCAAAATCTAAATAGGAAGTCAAATCCAGCAGTACTCAGTGCAATATGTTTTAAAGACTTTCCATATTTTCAGTGCTTAGAAGTTTTAACAAATGCACCAAATTTCTGTAAAACATATTTAATAAATTTCATGTCAAACAATCTAACAAAGCAATACCATGCTTACATCCTACTATTTTAACATGACAGTTGTGCTTCTGAAGGAATTCTGTTTTTACAAAGACTATAGAATAGAATATAGAAAAAGGAGATGTGGTATGATTGTCTATGAGACAGCAATAAAAATGTTTATAAACATCTATAAAATGACCTAAGGCCTTCAATAATGCACACATATCTACATCCTACAGCAAGCTGTAAAAGGCCCCAAAATAAATTGTTGTCTTTTATGAGCTTTAGCTTCATCCATATGAAGGGACATTTTATGATAGCAAAAAGTTGTGATAATACATGCCCCTTTGTAGAGTGGGCTGTGATAAGAATTGTTTGACATTCTTTAAAAATATCATGTAACTTTTTTATAGTAATAACATTTAATTTGTGCATAATTCGTTATGATTAATAACTGGTTTTTTTTCTTTCAGTCAACTTTGACCATTTCCAGATTCTCAGGGCTATAGGAAAAGGAAGTTTTGGAAAGGTATAATATTGATATTGTGATGATAAAAGTTCTTACAGAAATACACATGTGTAGTGCTTCAAATTTGATCATTGTACACGAGTATAAAAATAGGACTTGTGGCATGATTGTCCATGAGACAGCCATCCACCAAATATCACTTGAAATTAAAATTCTTCATGTCTTAATATGGCCTTCAACAATAAACCAGAGTCCACACCATAACAGAAGCTTTAAAAGGCCTTTAAATCAATTTTGCTTTCATTAGATTGTTTTATTTGCAAAGAATAATTCATTTTGTGTACTGTTTAATAGTTATAGTCAGTAATTGCACAAAAAAGGAGTCCTTTGAATAACTTTACTTAAGAAGGAAAGAATCCATTCTGCCATTTGAGTACATTTTGTTGAAGACAACACCTTGAATGCAAAGTTTGCCCATTATCAAAATATTACTTAACTTTCTTTAAGCGAAAATTGAGTCAACAAAATAAAATATTTTTGACGTTATCATATGATCCCAAAAATTTTAGTAATATTACTCTACTAATTGATACTGTGTCACTGTAAAACATACTAAAATATAGTGGTGGGATTTTGAACATCAGCTTTTGATTGGTCATTTTCACTGGTTTCATCTTGGTTAGCACTTTGAGCTGAAAAAATAGGAGAGACCTTGAATTATAATTTCCCATCTTCTGGTGTGGATTTAATCAAACAGTATTCAATGAGTAGGTAATTTCTGTTTTTGAATGTAAGGATAACACATAATGAAAAAAAAGAAAAACAGAAGTTGTCAATACATGACAGGCTTATATGATTTTTGCCAATGTTCATTTTTATACGACCGCAAAAATTTTGTGGTCGTATTATGTTATGGGCATGTCGGCGTCGGCGTCGTCTTCCGTAGACAGTTGGGT
>JAULBM010065618.1:0-10192 GCA_032357055.1 Geukensia granosissima | reverse complement strand
TGAAGACATAGGCTACTTCACAGTTTTACCATCAAATTTGGATTATCTCCCCCTGATTTCTCATAGATGGCGTTTAAGTGGAAAAAGGTCAATTGCAATCTCATAATTCCGTTGCATTTTGTGAATCGGCCCAAAATTCATCTCATCATAGAATTTTCCTTTCTTGGTCTCCTTACCTTCACAATGTGTCATAGAAGAATTTTTGCAGTATCCCGGCTTACATAAACAATCGAAACCACCAATATTGTTGACACATATTTCTGTTGTATTGTCACAGTTGTGTGTTCCCAGCTGACATTCGTCCTCATCTAAAATAAAGTTAATGCATGTATTAAGATTTTCAGCATTCCAACAAATATTTTCTTTGAAGCAAAATAGACAACGTCGAAAATAATTCTTTTGCACGATCATTTTTGTGAAATAGTCGCAGTCTTCACTCCATAAACACAATTATACTCTCTCTGATTCCTTAATCTTTAAAACACGATCCAGCCGTCTCTCTGTATTTTTGTTCATCCTTGATATAATTAAATAAAGAGTTTGCCTTTTCTAAGTGCTGTGTTGAGGCAGTAAAACGCTTCCCCGTGCTTCAGGTGTATGTGCTTTTTTGTTTATGTGTATAGAATATATGTGTTTGGGAAGATAATGGTCAACTTTCTTTTTGTAGTTCATTTGAATCTTGATCTTCATAAGTTTGGAAATTTACGCCGTCACTAACACGGCCTATACTCGTTTTTTTTTGTTTTTGTTTTTTGGTGTGTATGCGCATTGATTTTGATACCGTCTCGAAATTTAAGAATGTTTAACAAATGTAGTTCTAATTTGGACTTCCAATGTTTTGGCCTCTAGCATACCTGACAAAAGTTAAATCCAGAAAAGCGCTTTGTACACCGAAACCTTCGTGGATCTTATTCTGACGACCGAGATCCAACCATACTATTCTTAAACCTACGTGGATCCCAGTAGGCTTTTGTTAAATCTAAGTGGATCCAAACAAGATATTCTATAACCCAAGTGGATCCAGCCAATCTATTTGAAACCAAAGTGGATCTTAACAACTTATTTTTGAAACCTACGTGGACCCAACCTATGAACCAACTTATGAAACCTATGTTACCCCAAATAAGATATTTTGAAACCCAAACAAATCTAAAACCTTAGTCGATCACACCAAGCAGTCAATCTAACCAAACAATTCTGAAACCTTAGTCGATCTAACCAAACATTTCTGTAAACTTAGTCGATCTAACCAAACAATTCTGAAACCTTAGTCGATCTAACCAAACAATTCTGAAACCTTAGTCGATCTAACCAAACAATTCTCAAACCTTAGACGATCTAACCAAACAATTCTCAAGCCTTAATTGATCTAACCAAGCAATTCTAAAACCTTAGTCGATCTAACCAAACAATTCTGAAACCTAAGTGGATCTAATCAAAGCAATTCTGAAACCTAAGTGGATCCAATCAAAGCTATTCTGAAACCTATAAGTGGATCCAATTAAAGCTATTCTGAAACCTATAAGTGGATCCAATCAAAGCTATTCTGAAACCTAAGTGGAACCGGTCAAAGCAATTCTGAGCCCGATAAGTGGATGCAATCAAAGCAATTCTGAAACCTAAGTGGTTCCGATCAAAGCTATTCTGAAACCTATCAGTGGATCCAATCAAAGCTATTCTGAAACCTAAGTGGATCCGATCAAAGCAATTCTGAAACCTTACTGGATCCGATCAAAGCTATTCTGAAGCCTATAAGTGGATCCGAAGGAACTATTTTGAAACAAAAGTGGATCTTAGCAATCTTATTCTTAAACCTTAGTGGTAAAAAACTATTCTTAAACCTAAATGGTCCCAACCAAGCTATTTTGAAATCTAAGTGGATCAAACCAAAGCATTTCTGAAACCTATAAGTGGATCCGAAGAGCAATTTCAAAACAAAAGTGGATCCAACCAAAGCTTTTATGAAACCAAATGGGGGGTCCAAGACCAAGCTATTCTGAAACCTACAAGTGGATCCGAGGGAACTATTTTTAAACAAAAGTAGGTCCAACCAAAGCTATTCTAAAGTCTACGTGGATCCAACCAAAGCTATCCTGAAACCTATGTGGATCAAACCAAGCTATTCTGAAACATACGTGGGTCCAACAAGGCTATTCTGAAAACTGAGTGATTTCGACAAAAGCTTTTATGAAATCTATACATGTAAGTGGGCCCAAAGCTATTTTGAAACCATATGTGCATTCAACCAAAGCTACTCTGAAACATAAGTTTATTTAACCAAAGCTATTCTGAAATTTAAATGTATCCAACCAAATCTTTTCTTAAACTTAAATGTAAGTATCTGCATGATTTCTTTTTTAAAGGTACCAAACCAGACTCAAACCAGACCACCTATGAATTCGACCTAGTCATACTATGTCTAACTTTATAGATGTGATGTTCATAGTTCATGCCTTCAAATAAACACATTCGGACACAAATTTTCAGGTACATAAGCTGCAAGCGAATTCTTAATATGTTGAACACTCTTGACACTATATACTTAATCGTGACACGATTTTTTTCCAGCGGGTGCAGGAGGATTTTGGACATAAATATATAAGGTCCACGCACCGGAAAATCCCCCCTCCCCCTTGAAATTCAAATTGTTGCCCCTTAAAATTCGATTTATAAAAAACAAAAACTATATGTATATATACTGTGGAATAATCAGTGAATATCATCTGCAAACGGCAAGAAAAAGAATGCAAATCTTATGAGTGAAATATGGGTCAAATAAGTGACTATTTCTTTCCACTATCTTTGTAAATGCAAGACGTCAGTGCGTCATAAGAACACGAGATGTATATACCAATATTTGATAGGTCTTACTATACGGTTCGCCGTTTTCCACTGAACTCCATGTTATAAAAGCAATGTTCAAAGACTTGGCCTGATTATAAACGGGTATCGATGCACACGTTATACCTCATTGGATAGGAAATAAACACATTTTAAAATCAGTTGCAAAAATATGGTCATGAGCGTTGACTTTTTTGCAAAGTCTGTCTGATTGAAGTGTCACAAAAATCCATGTTTTCATCATAAGAATATTTTAGGTCAAAAAGGACTTTCCGTGGCCTGTTTACACTTTTTGCTATAAATTTCCAATAACAACATACATTTAACACTTAGAATAACATCTCAACTTAACATAAACAGGTACATAACTATCGTTTCAATACATGTCACCTTGCCAGAGCATTTCTGATGTTTTGAAAGAACTAGGAGCCATTCCAGTTAAAGTTTATAGTGAGACAATAGTCCTTTTCGAAAACCTATTTCCGGAAGTCCGAGTTTGGATTTAAAATAAGACTTTGTAAGAGTTGTTCCCCTTTGTGGGTAGTGCATCACATCGACGTAAGAATGAGCAAGGAGATAAATCCGACTTTCCCCTATACTGTATCTTAAAGCATTTGTTTTCTACGACTGCCAGAATTAGTTAAGGTATTTACGCTCCACATTTTAATTTATAAAAACTAAAAATGAAAGCTTTAATAATTTGTCCTCGACAAAGATTGATGCGTGTTTTAGCGGTGATTTCTACGGAAACTTTATCCGGAAGCCGGCAACCAGAATGGTAAATTTTAATTTTAGAATGAACCACGGCCTTCCGGAAATAGGTTTTCGAAAAGGGCTATACGAGAAGCCTACGTAGCATAATTACCTTCACATTGTGATGTTGATTGGTTTCTCTGGAACCCCGGCTTGCAGATACATTCAAAACTTCCTATAGTGTTTACACATGTTTCTTTGACAGGGTCACAGTCATGAGTCCAGATTTCACATTCATTAATGTCTAAAAACAGAATGTTTTACAACTCTTGGCTTTAGAAAATTATAACTCTGCATACGGCCGATTGAAGAAATAGTACAATATTGTCGCTTAATTTTTTTCTGTTGAAGTCAATGTGTCCATGGTGTCCCTATATTATATTTTACCCACCAAAAACCAAACAAATGAAGATAAAAAGGAAGCAGGGACACACAGTCATTACAGGTCATCACAATACCATGGAGTATTTGACTGCAACCAAATATTCATACCCGTAGCCAGGGGGTTCGGGGGTTCGGACGAACTCTCCCCCCTCTTGGAAACCGATGAACACCATAAAACTCGCAATACTGATTGAAGTCTGACTATAAAAGTCAAAATAACAGGATCTTCTGAAATGCAAAAACAGTGCCAGGACTGCAGGATTTTGAACCAAATATATCAGACCCTGGCCCTGAAAATCGTTTCGCGAGACGGTCGAACCCCCCCCCCCCAACCCCCAACCGGCTACGGGCCTGTCATATATATTGACTGTTACCTATTTTTATAAAGGAACGAGTTTACCGATCAGGTAAGGACAAAAACTCTTTTGAAACATGAAAATGCTTCAAATTGTTATAAAATATGGTCCTTTTTCCCTTACATAGTTTCAGAGTTTCATTTTTTTCTGAAATAGCCAATAAAAATTAGCCAATTAAAAACAAGAATTCTCTATGGTATCCTTGTTTGTTTTTCAATCGATAAAAATGGGTAAAACGCATAAAATCTCTTCTTAAGATTCTGCACAATAAATTTCAGTTTATTTAGTTTTGCGGTTTTAGAATGTTTGAAATTGGCCAATGGCAAATGCGGTTGCAGTGATGAAACTATTGCAAATCAGCAAACCAGAAACCATAATTGTTCGTGGCAACCATGTTTATAAGGAAATTTTAAGGCCTCCCATTGATGATGCTTCATGTCGGGTTTGGTTACATTTGGTCATGTAGGTTAAGAGGAGAAGACATTTGTGAAATTAGCCAATCAGAAACCAGAATTGTCCCTTGCAGAAATACTTGTTGTCTGATGGTAGTAGATGAAGTACTAGAAACTCAGAATGCTGAGACTGTATTGTTCACCTGACACTGGGCTATTAAAAAACAAGCATTTTATGGCCAATAATGGCCATGTTTAATTTGATGTTTTAGTTCATAAAAGACCTCTCAAAGATGATTCCAGCATTTTGCCTAGGGAATTTTATTTATGTATCAGCTAAAACATAAACAAGAATCATCAGTGGGTGCAGTGTCTTTTGTCAGATTGAATTGATCAGGAAACTTGATAAAGGACCTTGCTTAGATATTTCACGTCAAATATTATTCTATTTGCCCGAGAAGTTTCTGAGGAGAAGATATATTAGTTTATCAGTCTATCAGAATCATCAATGATTCCCATATTTTTTTTTATCAGAACTAAATAAGAAACCTTATAGAAGTCTCTGCATAAGTGCTTCATTTCAAATATTGTTCAATATGGCCAAGCGGTTTTAGAGATTAGACCTTTTTGAAATTAGCCAATCAGAAACAAGAATTGCCCGTAGGAGCCATGTTTTCTATAAAGTTTCAATTCATTTGGCGGAATGGGTTTAGAAGAGATTATTGTTTTTGGTATTGTTTTAAAATGAGAGCATTAGAAAAAAGCATTACCCTTGCCAGCCATGTTGTTCTTCTGATCGGAACAATACAATAGTTATTTAGAGATTTACGATGGCTTTTTCATAGACAGTCATACTACATCACCCTATTCTATTTTCATAGAACACCGTCTGCAGATGGTAATTATCAAGTTTAATTTTATTTTGCCAAGCGGTTTCAGAAGAGACTTACTTTTAAAAAACCAGAAACAATAACTGACTGTGACAGGCATGTTTGTGCTGTGGCAAGCATGTGTGGCAGGCATGTTTGTCCTGTAACAGGCATGTTTGACCTGTGGCAGGCATGTTTGTCGTTCGATCGGGATGAAACGGGGAAAAGTTGTAAAGGACTTTAGATGCTTTTTGTCCAGTTCGTGTTAATTTGGCCGGGCGTTTCTTGAGTTGAAGATGAAAATATAAAAGCTTACGACGGAAGACCGACGCCTATTCATAAAAAGCTCACATAGCTTATGGGCAAGGTGAGCAAAGAGCCCAATTATATACACAGTTCCATGATAGTGGCCTATGCACATCGGAAATTTTACCGGAACTATGGCCACCCACACGGAAATTAAATCTTAAGCTAACGCAGCCAAGATTACAAAAATGAATTGACTTATGCAAATTTACCTTGACATTCTGTACTTGATAGGTTTTTCTGGTACCCTGGATTGCAGTAACATTCGAAACCGCTTACGGTATCAACACAGATCTCGGTTACTGGGTTACAGTTATGTGTTCCTTCTTCGCATTCATTAATTCCTGACTGTGCTACAGAAACTAAAAACAAAGTTATTTCGCCGTCAACCGCAGGTCATTATAAAAGAAGTATTGGCGGCTTTATTTCCACACTCAAACCCATATCTTCATTTTTTATAATCTAAAACACTGCTTTCATTTATTTGTTGGAATATATATGTATAACGTCAGGAAGTCGTCTTGTTTAAGTCAAAGTGTTTATTTAGGTGCTATATTAAGACTTAGCGAGATAAAGGCATAGAGAAAATGTGTTCATGGGACACGGATGCCCCCGCTCGGGCAAACAAGAAGTAGACCTATGTCGGACCTTAAAGGAGGACACGGTACAAGTCACCCTGATAATGCTAAAGACCATATATCAAATCAATCCAACGTATACAAGCCGAGAAACCGTTGACGAAAATTTTAAAGAACGGCAATTCAATCAATGTCTCTCAAAACATGAAGAAGACATCTTTTGGTCGTGAATAATTGACGGACGTACGGTAGAGGGTGAAACTTAATGCCCGCGTCTCCTAAAGGAGCGGGCATATAATCATACCACTTAATTACTTGCATAAAGAATTCGAAGATACCAAAGGGGCAGACAGAAATCGTTAAGTCTGAAAACAGACAAGACCATGGCCAACAAAACGAAACGAAAGACAAACATAGAACACACAACACTACACTGAAAACTACGAACCCTACAAAAACCAGGGTGAGTTCAGGTGCTCCGGAAGGGTAAGCAACTCCTGCTCCACTAGTGGCACCCGTCGAGTTACTCAGTAGTCAAAGCCGGTGTATAGTCACAATCAAAGTTAGTCACAACCGGTAAAGGAACGGATTTGCGTTCCTATAACATATAGTTTTAAAGTTAGGTTTACAACTTAAGAATGTATCTATATAAACATCGCAATGGAACATTTCTTATTTATTACTTTACCTTTAAAATGCAACATTAACGATTTTTGCAGAAAGTTGATGAGTGCTACTTCTTTCCTTTTAGAACAGAGTTGGATGATTCTGTAATTTTGCCAGACTGATAATACATAATGTACGTGTTGTAATAACTCTCTGGAATAAGTCAGCATGAAAGCGGTTTGTAAATAACTTGCAGTGATTGACGTTGTTTGAGGAAAACAGTTTTTTTAACCTGGTGGATATACCGCCTTGTAAGAAGGCGTGGAAAACTCTGACTCTCAAACTAAATTGCATTAGGGAGGCCCTAGTCTTTAACATTTCTGTTTTTATATCATTTTCGCCGATGTACGATATCTAATGACAACTAAACCATGTAATAACGACCTTTGAAAAGTTAGCGGTCAACAGATCGAACCTCAAAAGTTGGAATCAACAGTTCATTTATTTGGTTTTATTGTAATATAGTACAAAAGCCGATTTTTTATTGTAAATTTTAACAAATATTATACTTAGTATTACATTACTACTATATAGGCAACTAATCTAGCCAGTTCATATTTAGTATATGGAAGGGCCCCATTCCAATATAATATTTCCAGATTTGTGTTGGTGATTGTAATATAGTTTTGTAGACATGTCGTCTGATGGACGATTTCCCAGTCTGTCTGAGACAGAATTGAATGAAATCACGGATGCTAAGGACTCAATAAACACTAAAAGTGCAAAAAATTGTGCAATGAAGCAATTCCTGACTTACATCCGTGATAAAACTTCCCGAAAAATAGAAACTTGGACAAATCCAGAACTTGACGACCGTTTGCGGAGCTTCTATGCAGAACTTCGTAACGGGAAAGGAGAACTATATAAAAAGACGTCCCAATTATCGATCCGCAGTGGAATTTCCCGTCATGTAGCAAAAACGCAGGCTTTTGACATTACAAAAGATGTGAAGTTTAAGAGATCAAATGAAATGTTCACCATCTCAGCTGAAACTTGCTCAAAGAGAAGGGGAAAGGGGATATTGACCACAAGGATGGGATAGAACTCTCCGATTTTAAAAAGCCATGGCATTCAATGTAATTTCACCTGCTGGCCTTTTTAGCAACGTAGGGTTTAAGATCTGCTTACACTTTTTCGAAGGGAAAACCAGAGCGACCTCACAAGAGCAATGTTCGCTCTCGAACAAGATGACCTTGGTAAAGAATATGTATGTCAGGGTAGTGTCACAAGTGCTGAACAAGACAGTAAAACTGTCCGTATGTATTCTACTCGCACTGAAATGTGTCCTGTAGGTAGTTCTCTAAAATTTTGTCAAAGAGAAACCCAGCCTGTCCTGCACTTTTTCAGACACCTCGCGATTCATTTGCAGATGAGGATTTGGTGTGGTATGAAAAACGACCTCTTGGGAAAAATAAAATTGACAGCAAGATGGCAGATCAATCAAAAATGGCTGATCTCTCAGCAATACAAAAACCATTGTATGAGAGCTACCACCATTACAGCTTTTGACAAAGCAGGATTTTAGGCGCATCATATATTGACTGTTTCTGATCATCGCAATAAAGCATCAATTAGATTAGTCTCCAGAGACACTTCATCAGCTCAAAACGAACAATTTCAGAGACTTTAAGCCGCCTTGTTCCTCAGGCTCAAGAAATCGTATCCACCGTTGAAAACAACACAAGCACCATAACCCATGAATCGGAGGAAAGTGTCGTTGAGGAAGAAAATGCTGACAATGTGATGTTCTATGGTATTAAAACATTGAGGAATTGCTATATTTATCTGCATCAGAATCAGAAATGGTACTACAGGGCATTACCAATCCTGATGAAGACACAAACCAACAAACAGTTGTTCGTGAACAAGTAAACTGATACAATGAGGTCAGATACCCCTCAAGTAAACAAAATGGACCACCGCCATTTGTATTTGGTTGCACTGTGAATTCGTACTATAATAAATAACATTCTTGACCGTAGAAAGTTAAATTTGGCAGACAATTTAGAAATTAATTTCAAAAAGAAAAAAAAGAACTGTTTACGTTTACCGGAAGGGTAAGCAGCTCCTGCTCCACAAGTGTCACCCGTCGTGTTACTCAGTAGTCAAAGCCGGTGTATAGTCACAATCGATGTTAGTCACAACCGGTATAGGAACGGATTTGCATTCACGACAGTCGGAAGATATCCATTGTCATCTGTGAAATGGATATTATGTTTTATTTAATTATTGGAGACAAAAAAGTAAAGACATATAGAGTTTATTTACATGAGACAATATCACAGTGCTAGCTTTATTGTTGTTCTTCCACTTGAAATTGTCGTGGGGAAATATACACAAGCCAATATTACAAGTATACATGGTTATATTAAGATCGTAATGAACAATAAATTAATGCATTTATTAATATTCATTGTTGTTTTTTATCTTTAAGTCCACATGAGAAAATGTATATGAGATATAATTAAAATTATATTCTGTATACATTGAAAAAAGCGATGAAACAGCAAACCCGTAGCATAAACAAAGAAAAACAGATCCTAAATATACACTCCGACAAAAGTTAAGCTCCACCTTATTTATTTTGTAAATATCTTTTTTGATATTAATATTTATAACATGTGGTTTTGCGACCACATATTTGTCAACACAAACTTCAATTTGGCATGCGATGCGTCATCAATCGATTTTTTTATGTTGTGTAAAAACTGGTTTTTAGTTAGTTTGATACGTTATTACACAAGGCATGTTTGACAATTTTAAGTTGTAGAAGTTTAGATTAAGAATGGTTGCTTGAAAAGTAATGGCTAGGCAAAATTGAGTATAGCGGAAAGATGGCAAGCAGTTGGCAGGTCACAGACAGGATTAAGCAACAAAAGGGAGGCCAACGTGTTGTTGTGCACCATTGTGTTATTGACCATCTTATTGATCGTTTTCAAGCGACAGGCACGGTGGAGGATCGTTTGCGATCGTGTAAGCACCGCAAAACTACTCCAAGAGAGGATATGCTCATAGCCCGTTGTGCCAGGAGGGATAATTTTACCACG
>JAULBM010065607.1:0-10192 GCA_032357055.1 Geukensia granosissima | reverse complement strand
GTTTAAACAAACACAGGGCACATCAAGATTTTGTTAAATGACTTGGCGATTTAAATAGCTTGAATAGGGCAGATAGTAAACAGATGGACTGCTAAGGCAATCATTATGGAGACAGGTTATAGGTATTGGGTGGTAGATAATGCACTTTTTCATAAAGCAATGCATAAAGTGGTTTTAATTTCTTTAAAAAAGAGTTAAAATAATGCTATTGAACCTATAGATACATAGGTTATACAAGTTGACTATAACTGTTGGCAGCTTGAGGAGGAGTATCGGAAAAAATAACTCAAACCCAAACTTTTGCTACTTTCACCGATTGTGACCCATCTGCTTTGACTAAAGAATAATACGACCGATGTCGATAGTTTATCAGTAGCTGATTGTCTGATTGCCCTTTCGAATTACCTAAACGCGCTCTCTTTTTATGGTGTTCGTGTAGTTTAAACTAATTTTTTGTGTAGTGTGTTGTTTTCTGTCTTTCGTTTCTGTTCATTCAGTCCTCTGATTTTACGGTTTAAATTTCATCCGCATCTTTTGGTTTATATTTTTCCCTCTCATTGAGACGAGCTCAAAAACGCCCTATTAAAATATGTGTCAAATGACATGTTATGTACCAATCCTATTTATAACAATGTAATGAAAAAAAATACAAAATGGCACGAAGAAAATCTAGCGACTCTGAGCCCTGACAGAATAGCCTGATGTATTCCTGGCGAGGTCAATCTTAATTTGATCGATCCAAGCTCTTTCTGCTTTTTTCATCGCGCTGAACGTTCAATAGATGAAGGTATTAAATGGAAAAGACATTTGAGACAGGTTTAAATTTAACATCAATATATCAGTGAGATGTTGGCTCCGTTATAACAACAAGTAGAGGTTCATTAAATTCATTTTGACTGCAAATTGTATTTACAGTCGTTTTGAAATAAAAGCAGTTTCCAGCAATTTTCAGCAATACTTACATTTACTTACGAAATATTTCTTGGCGGCCATAAGTTTGTAGATGATTTTAGCAGTGGCTCAAGTTGTTTTCACATTAATTTTAAAATTAAAATAAAATTTGTGAAAACAATGACAACCCATGTTAAACCAGACTTATGGCTGCCATGAATTATTTCGATTCTAATATGTTGAAAATATGTATATATCAAGAAAAATGCCGTTTGTTTTTATACAATGTATATGCTGTGCACATAATTAATGTTGACGTCGCGATTTTTGTCCTCAAAACATAATTTTATAGGAGATTTTACAATGCGGTAATCGGATAAATAATTACTCTCTTAGTAAGCCCCCTATTTTTGGTATTTTCGTTTGTTTTATCTATAGTTTTATTGGGCCACTTTAGATCTACGGGTTTTGATTGCACCTGCTATTACTCGATTTCTAATGTTTAAAATCATACTTACATTATAAAGAGTCACACCTTGTGTAAGTCTGATGGTATTTAAAGCGAATCCAACGATCAACAGTATAGGAATAGCAGATATTGTAATTCCTATCATGGACGCATATGTGGGATAAGTGTAGGTACCATACGTTGGTGGCTGGTAACCAATGAAACTTGAAACTGTTAAAATCTGCAACATTTAAAAAAATAAGAATGTAACTTTACCAGGTTTAGTTTTCTGTAAAGTGTTGTGTGTATTATGTTTGTGTTTCGTTTCCTATTGCTGGCAAAGGTCATCTCTGTCTTTTTACCTAACGATTTCTTTTTTTTCAGAAATCAAAATATCATTAATAATTTAATGCAATAACTGTGTATCCGTGCTCAATCATGAAAAGTAATTTACCCCTGTACTAGGCATTGATTTAAAAACACGGAAATGTGGCTATATATTATTCGAATTGCAAATTTAGTCACGATGAACATCTTACAAGTTTTTAAATACATGTATGATAAACGTTATACATTAGAATTTACAATGTTTTTTTCTAAAAGGAAAGTATGTTACTAATGCATCTAAGCTTAATTTTAGCATTCTAGGTATGAAAACTAATTTTGAACTATAATCCTTATGATGCTGATAAACTATGGCTAAAGTCGTGCGATGTCCTTTAAAAATCTTTGATTCAACAATGGAATGTAGAAGCATTCCATTAATTCCTGTGATCTTACTCTGTCTGCTCTATATCCCTTCGTAACACACTTGTCAAAGCGCACTGGATTCTACACGGAAATACTATATATTTTGACACCGCGTCAACATGAGATGTGTAGGAATTTTGTCATGCTATTGCGTAATATATATTATTTCGTAGAAATCTTTCGAAACATAAAGAAAAAGTATCCATGACACAGGTGCCCCCTTCCGACATAAGGGAGTGGACATATGACGGGACTGAAAAGAAGAGACGAGGTTCAACTCGCCTTGATAATACTGCAGACCAAATACAAAATTAGTTCAATCCACACTAGCCGAGAAATCTGACGAAAAACACATGGAAATTTAATTAATTTCTCGGCAAACAGGAAGCAAAAATCCAGCGGACCTGAAAAGGGGAATCACGCTACAACTCACCCTGATAAAACTTCAGTCAATAGCAATGAATCGATCATTCAAAAGTCGCGAAGTATAGAATCTTACACTGTAAACCGTTGTTTATCATATATTTCTCTAATTTTTATGAAGTTTTCACACTTCCCAACCAGTGTAAGAAAACATCGATAATCAACGTGTGGGTAAGTTGTTGTTAGCAGCTGATTGGCTGATTTTCAGACCTCGCGAGCTTCGTTTCACGAATTCATAGACTTGTCACGATCTTATTTCTTACCCCGGAGGACTGAGCTTTCCAAAGGCTCTATCAGTAAGGTAGGAAATTACTTTATTTTTTGGCTAATACATATAAAAATGCCATAAAGATAAGTGGCATGTTTGTTTGTTTTGTACACGAGTTACGTCCCTTGTAACAAGGTAATGATAAAAGATGGTGCACGATCCCGCCTATGATAGTTTTTTAACGACATTTTGATGCTGAAAAAAATAAGAGAAACAAAATCTTGCATTATAAGCCGTTGATAATCATATTTCTACAGTCTCGATAGTTTAACCTTAAAATTTATCGGTAAACCTCGAAATTTAAAGGTTAAACTATCTCGACTGTAGAAATTATGATAATCAACGGCTTACAATGGAAGATTCTATTTTTCCAACACCGGTCCAGGAGTGTGAATCGAAAATAACAAAAGAATTAGAGAAATAATTGACATAATTGAAGGACGTATGCCCGAACGAGGGTAAAACATAATGCACCGTGTCAGGCGGAGGAATAATAATTTTTTTTAAATTTCGCACCTTAATAAGAGATATACCGTCCCGATATTTAAATCTAGTTCATCTAAAGGTAAACTAAAACTCAAGTAATTGACGAGACTGCGACCCTTTTTGGCAAATTTATAGCAAAACAAAAGCAGTGACAGTGAAAGTGTGTGAAAATAGGTAGAGTAAGAGAACTGAACACAAAAGAAACACAATTTCGAAATGCAATATCAGAAATGGAGGACGTTTAGTGGAGTCATTTTTTGAATGGCGAGGAAACGAATACGAGGTTAATGTACACGAGTAACATAATAATTTAAAAAAAAAATGAAAACCGTGGTGTAGCTCAACATCGCAGGCTTAATCAGAAGCAGAAGACATTTTGTTGTTAGTTTATGGGTTTTATTATTTCTGGCATTCTTAAATTCTAAACCACTGCAAAAACCGAGAGTCTTCGAAACGTATTGTCTATTGGACATAGTTGTTGTCCCTACCGCTGGATTTAGCTACAATTTGTTTGGATATGAATACTTCTTTTACTAAGTTTGTATAACACGCTCTACGTTTGGTACTAATGCTACTGATCAGAAGTTGCTCATATAGTATAAACAGAAAATGATTGTCTTTATCTTACTAGCAATATAGTGGGCGTTACAAAGCTGATACAGATTCTAAAGAATGCTGGCAGGCCTCTTCCGGTCATGAGATGAACATCTTTGGATAATCTATCTAGACCTACAAATGACAAGTTTTATATTGATACAACAAGTGTTAGATTTTTTCAAACTAAATTTGAAACATTTCAGATTTCAGCATTTGTGCAGTGTGATTTTTAGCTTGGTTGTCATTTGTGCGCGTTTTTATCTTTCTTTTTATTTAATATCTTCTACTCTTAGCTACAGTCAAGAATGTTTTCTACATGTAAGCTGCCCTTTCATTCTCAACGAAGGCCGAACATCTTATTATTGGCAGGGTGCTCACACTGGTCTTTGACCTTGAGACAAAACTTTGAAAATATGTTCTCCTACTTTTAAGGTAAGAAGCAAGAATTGTCTTTCAAATATTTTTGCGGGTTAACGGTGGTAAATCTTGGTTATATCCATAATGACCAGCCATGTACGATGTGTAGATAATTTTCACTCTCGATCGTGTTGACAAAAATCCCTTTCAAAAACACCCAACAACATTTTAGCAGATATTAGTCTGTTTACGCGCTCCAGGAATCTTTATTACACTGAAACTAACAAAATGAAAAATTTCCGGTTAAAATAAACTTGATATTTTACACACTAAACAAACCATATTTTATTAGCTAAGTTGTGGAATGATTATAAACAGTTTCTGCCTGTAACGGCAAGTACGTTTACGCAAAGCGGTAATAACCAATTGGAATTCCAGATTTACAAATTAAAAAATAGAGTTTATTTTACTGGTACCGTTAGTGAGCCTGAGTTGATCATTTTCACATGTGATACTGAGAACCAGTTTGTGGTTGATGACGTGATTGGATCAAATAATAAATATAATAGTTGTATCAAGAAGGTAAACAAAAGTTAAAATACAATATCTTTAATTCAAATTAAAAAAGTCAGAATTAGGGCGTAGACATCGTGTATATGACAGATGAAAGGCGGGAAGAATTGAAATTGCGTTTTGTGGGGAAATTAATTACCAGAATACATTTGTTTTCGTTGAAAATAGCGATAAATACTAATGAAAGGTAACGTCATGCAAACTCGCGGTTATTCCATGTCGTGTCATAGCTTAATGTCACTGTGCTTAAACGGCAGTGGTTAACTTTAGTTACCCACAGCCCAATATGGCGGACTCGAAATCTGCTGAAATAAACATTAATGCAAAACCTATATTTTACGGCGTTTTTCATACATCTTTCTAATTTTTATTACAGCATTAATAGATAAATCACGTACTTATACCAATAATTGACGATTATTATTTATTTTTTAATTTTTAGTACTTCTTTTACAATATATGGATTTCGGCTGTTTTGGTTCTAATGCTACTAATGAGAGGTTACTCCTGGAATGTCTCTGTTAGCTACAAAGGGTTTCACTTGTTGTAAGGATTCAAACAAGGTTCCGTCAAGCTGGGTACATAAACAATCAAACCTTGTGAAAATAATGTCAGGTGATGTTCATAGTTTATTGATTTCGCCATCATGATTAATTGACCAGTACTAAATATCAATTTCTATCTTTTGCTCATCCTTATGCTGTCATTACTGACTCTATTGACCCTGTGTAATAAAAACCCGTTTCCGGAGGTGAACGAACTTGCACTTGATTTATTTCTTACCATATATCCAGCCAAAAATGGCACATTCTAAAAACCCATTTAAGGTTATTGCATATGCTGCTGCATACCAATCAAGGATTTGAAACACGTATATTCCTCCCTGAAAAGTTCATTTTTCATTAAAAATAAACTATAAATATCTTCTTAAATTCGTTATCACATATGTCTGTCGCATTCTTTACAGTTTAGACATTTACTGGCTTTGTCAGATTTTCAAGATTTTACGAAAGGTAGCAACGTCAAATTCAGACTACATAGCTGTCACATCATCAATCGTTTAAAAAATTCATCAAGTGTATGTTTGAAATATAGACAGAAACTTGATATTGAGATATATATTTGTCTGAAAACCACGATATGGCTGAAATACTGGTGTGGCTTTAAACAACAATCTATCTCTAAAGCTGAATCCATGCTGAACCTTCTGCAGATAAAAAAATAACTCAGCCTCTTACATCATTGATAGATGATTTTTTTATAGATGATTTTCTCATTAAAATAATTCTTTATTTGGTGACGACTATGTTGCCAGCGTCTAACCAATCGACCTTTAAATCAAAGATACTACAGAAACAGAAGGGTTTGTTTTTTTTTTACCTGGACTTCCATTAAGAGGTGGAGGGTGAGGATGAGCGGGGACAAATTTTATACAAGAGCGATGACTGTGATTTTCTAATTGTAAACTTTCCGTTCATGTCGCACCTATATACGAAGTATATATTTCTGATTTGATTAGCAACTCAAGATAATATGCTTTCTTTTGTGATATAATTGATAGAGGTTTGTTGCTGACAGTTGGGTTGCTTGATGAAGGATTTCAGGTGGAGTCATCACTCCGATTTTTTTTCGCCATCATGATTAATTGACCAGTACTAAATATCAATTTGAAAAATGGCAGTGGGTGTCTTCCAACTGTCGTGACTGCGGGTCCCTTCCTAGAACGGTTGTAACTGGCATCGGTGGTGGCTAAACGCCGGCTTTGACTGCTGAATAATGTGACAGATGATGTTTGGTAAGAACGATTTGCTTGCTCTTTTGGAGCGCCTGGACTCTCCCTTGTTCTTGTAGATTTCGTTTCACTGTGGCGTTGGTCTTTAACTGTAGTGTTGTTTGTGCACTGTTTAATTGGCTTACGTCATTTTGTTGGCCATGGTCTTGTGTGTCTTTTGACAGCAATTTCTGTCTGCTTATTTTGTATCATCGAATTCTTTTTATATATTATATATTAAAATGTTACATGTTATCTTCAGCCATTACAAGTAATGATCTTTACCTGTCGGCTGTAGAAGTCTTGAAGCAAATGTGTTGTTGTTGGCATTTGATATTTGTTCATAATATAATTAGACTTTTTCGAAAACTGTCATACTCATAGTCAAATTCATATTCAAAGTCATACTCCTACGTTTACAGGTAAATATATTGGAGGGGATATTTCAAAAGGTGCAAGATTAGTTGTAGCTCGTATGTATATGGATTTGGTGATACGTAAAAAGTCCTTTTTTTCTTAAAAACATTAACGTATATTTTTGCAAACTTCTAGTTGCTTAACGACTGCCGATGACAGAATTATAAAACGTGGTAAATTAGAAATTAACATGTCGGTACTATTCGAATATATAAGAGATAGAAGTTGTAACATTAAATTTGGGGGGAGGGGTTATAGAAAAAGTAGATGTTGTAGGAAGGTCATGTGACAGTCATCCAAATTGTTTGTTTTTTATTCCTGTAAAAAGATTCTTTCTCCAAATTTTATGAATAAATAAATTCTGGAGCTAGAATTCAAAGTTATATCAAAAACGACTGACCACATTATACAGATATTTACCCATATTTCACCTCGGGAATAAATATTGTTATACTTTGAACGTTGAAAGCCTTACCACACACAGTCATTGTGTATCTCCTTACAGCGTATTCTGTAGATTTATGTTTATGTAATGTATAAAACAATTTTGATATCATACATGTAGCACAATAATCTTTTTTTTTATGTATTTGTATTTCTGTATTGGTTGTAACTGACTTGTTCAAAACTCAGATGATGTGCAGTATTCCTACCGTAACTTGTGGTTCGCCGTGTAAATATCATCTGCATGGGAAATGCATTGATAGATCAGAGAAAGTAAACGATTGTGAAATTTGCCAAAAATATAAAAAAAATTCCAAGACCATCAAAGTGGGAAAATGACAATCTGGGGTAGAGAAATAGACGACTGATTAATAAATTGAATTTTGCCTAACGTCAAGCTGCAAATAATTCATGCATACGCAGGACGAGAGCATATCAATGAATTATTATGATGATGAATGAACCCTGCTTTTTACTAGACTGACACTCTGAGTCGGATTTTTAACGTGCTAGCTCAGGAAAGCAACAGTCCGCAGGAATATATGCCACTTTATCCATAAACATTATTCTGACTCTGGGCCGACCAGTCTTTGCTCTTAACTTCAAAATGCTGCTTCCGTAGAAGAGAATCAGCAAATACCAATTTTCATGTCTTTGGTTTGACCCGGCCGGGGATCGAACCAACGACCTCCCGCACACCGTTATTTTGTTTGTTTGTTGGATTCTTTTTGATAAAAAAAGTTGCTAGCGAGCAAAATTGATGTTTATATATTTTATAATCATGTTCTTGTAGCAACTTATCATTCATTTATGTAGAAATAACGATAAACGGTTATCTGCTTCTAACCCCTACACTCCAATGCAATAAAATGCTAGACGACAGTGCAGGAAAATGAACCGTTTAATAACAGAATATAGGGTGAAAGTTGAATATGCAATATGTGACTTCAATGGGCACATAATGGCGACAGCCAAGTATAAAATTGAAGAAAATAGTTGAATTGTGTGGAGCTTTGTTCGTTGGTGTCAAATTTTTTTCTATTGATAAATTAAAATTTCATTTTGTACTTATTGTCATTCAATTATAGTATCTTAAACAGCTTACGAGGGTGTTTAAATAGTTGTTTTGAGATAACCCCAACTATCGATTTCCATTGTATGAGTATGAGAAGAAGTATGACTATGAATATGAGAGTTTCCGAAAAAGTCTATTAAGAAAATATTCATTCAAGTCCAATGTGGAATACTCATGCGAAATATAAAAAGTATGTGGTCAAAAGAGACAGGATAAACTCGAAACAAAATGAAACCTAAAAACACGTACAAAGAACAAAGGCACAGACTCCACGACCTTCTTCACAAAACAGGGCTGGGAAAATACGGGGAATACTATCCTCGAAAATATTTCCGCCCCTGTGGAATTCAGCCACAAGATGTACAATTAAACTTCTTGTTTAAATGTTTGACTGCAAACAATGACATCAATCAATTACACCAATCTTTACACAAGAGAGCCACATCTTTATTTTGATCAATTTAAATTTACTCATACAACAAACATAATGAAAGGTTGATGTATAAATGATATGAACAAAATAAAGCAATTCGATAATTTATAGATACCTGTGTACACATAATGATTCCAAGTACAAAGCATGTACTACAGAATAAGGCAGTAAAAAGAACTCTCCTTCTTCGTAGCGAGGGAAAACTTTCTGTGAACGCACCAATGCAAGTTTCACTCGTTGCAAACTGTAAAAAGTTTAAATTTGGGTACATTTATCTTGGATTGATGATCACAAATAAGTTCTAACGTTTAAAATGCCAAGAATTTTTATCATGAACATCACAAATAAAAGTATAAAGCCTAAATTGAGAGTCAAAGTTAATTTCGCATTTATAAAATCAAACCTTGCTTAACCCAGATATGTTTCGAAACATTTTATCTTACCTGGCCCGAAACCATATGACCTTTTGTCATCATTTTGCGTCCGTCGTCGTTGTCGTCTGTTAACTATTAACATTTGTATCTTCTCTGAAACCACAGAACAGACGAAAAACAAATTTGACAAAAATGAAAGACATATGATACTTGGATTAACCTTGGTACCGATCGGAATTTTATGATTGCACTCTCATAAATGTGACAACTGAACCACTGTGAACAGATGTTAACCTAAGTTGACGGAAATGCTAGACAGATGGTCCTTTACATAATTTTTGTTTTTGGTACTGATCGGAAGTTAAACATGGTCCTAGGGCTAAACAATTTCTGATTGGTCCCAATTTTACAAAATCATCATGTCAGAAAAACCTATTTCAATTGATTTGTGACTTTCAATAATTAGTTGAGATACACAGTGTGATATAAAAAAGATGAAGCCATTCATGATGGCAACTATAGATTTTAAGGAGGGACGATTTCAAACTTGATTGGATGTATCCTTGTTGTAGTAATCTATGCGACAATAGGAATGCTTCCTTCAATGAATGCTGATACTTTGTACAGACAATAGATTATTGAATCATCTGCGACACAAAACCCATGTAGGCAGGTGAAGCAGGAATGTTTGCCACATAAATATGGGAAATTTACAGTTCGAAAGATGAAGTCATCCCGTTTGTCGTAAATCTTAGAAACAAAGTTTTCAGTCTTTGTCAATTTCGAGGAATACATCTAGGTTTTTAGATTTAAGGAAGAAGACCTATGTACAGGGACATAACTCTTGTAAATCTTTGGTATGTTTGTGTCAACCATTTTTATTAA
>JAULBM010065596.1:0-10193 GCA_032357055.1 Geukensia granosissima | reverse complement strand
CTCAAAGTGGGAGATTGACCAAAAATCAATGAAAAAGAGGGAGCCTCCCTCCTAAAGTGGGAGGGTTAACAGGTATGTGTTTTAATTGACCTTTTGTTACAGTAATTTATACAAAATGAGGTAGCAGGGGCAAATCCAGGGAGCAAGGGGGACTAGGCCCCCTTTTGAAAATGCAAAAATGGTCTTTGGCACTTTTTTGCATACAGGCAAGTATGTATTGGCAGACATCTTTCCATGGTCAGATGGACTTATATTCAAGTAAGTGTTGGCAAGTGCAACCCCCACCACTTTCCAAAAGTCTGGATCTGCCTCTGTCTAATCACAACAAATAAAACGTAATTATTTCATATCAACTATTACTGGTATTAACTGAAAGTCTGTCTAATCAGGAAAACTCCTTCATATTCTTTATTTTAAATGTGAAGATTAAATACAACTATCTTGTCTGTTTTAATTTGGAATGATAATGTTAGAAAACAAGGGGTTCAATTTAGACAAAAGATACCTCAGTAAATGTCAGGTTAATCTTTTGTTAGTCACTCTTTCAATCACTAGGCACTTATCCTAAATGTGAATTGGATCTGCATCGTTCCATTGTGCATAATAAATGCTACAAACTAACAGTAGACAAACTTTAACACTGTAATCAAGATATCTAAAATTTTGTCCATTTCACATTTAAATATCTTTACAAAGAACTAAATTCTGTGTAATTCATTTTGCTTGTTTGTTTTGAGTTTAACATCACTTTCAGTCATATTGTTGGTTAAGGAAGTTGGAGTGTCCAGAGAGAAGCAGGTAACTGACAAACTTTATCATGTGTGTGCCAGTCTAACACCATGTGTTTGTATGGTACAAAGTCGGGTAGAACTCACACCTCATAGGAGGCTACAGTGATCTGTACAGTTAAGTTTACATGAAATATCTGGACCACTCTGCCACCCAGGCCACTTAATGCCTTTTGTAAAATTTCATTTAGCACAACATTTTGACAATTTCATTTTCTTCTGGACATTACTGAAGAACTTGTTTCTGTCGAACAACCTGTTTCTTCTAACATATGAAACCTTTTACCATGATTAATTAAATGATGCCTGTCACAATTATTCAGTCATATTGTGGCAAGAATACACCAAAATCACTACTACATCTACTATTCATATCTCAATTCCAAGAAGGATGACTATGAAAAACCAGATGAAGATACAAAGATGTCCTGCTTGTCAAAGTAGTTTGCTCACTTAAAATGTTTTTAAAAAAAGAAAAAGGAATATATGCCAAAAAGACACAATCCACATCTTTTATGGATTGTGCTCTGCATAATTTCTCCTTAAGCTGTTGCCTTGGTTCATTAGATTTCAAGTTCATAAGAATGTGCCTTGCATTTTCTATCTTATCAAATAGAAACAGGTTTGTACACTTTGTAAACACAGTCATCACTATCTTCATGTAATCTGATGCTATCTTGCATAACGGTGTGTAATTTTTCATTCAAATGACATTGAAATGAGATTATAACAGTTAGATAAAAATGGCCAACTGGCAAATAATTGCAAAGGTTCAATGCTATAAAAACAAGGTCACGGCAAGATGACATATGAACACAAGACACCAACTGAATTGATCAATTGATTGATTGTTGTTTAACACTAAGTTGGCAATATTTCAGCCATGCACCAAACTTATACAGAATTACTGATTTGATCAATGTGCAGTTCTGTGAAATTGGCTCAAGTGCCAAAATCTGCCCATGACACAGATTTATGACAATTGGGTCAAGGTCAGTCAACAGGCAACCAACATACACATTTTGTCTGATTTGACAAGTATTTCCACCACCTTTAGTGGCATGAGAGAACCAGTTACTTAGTTCAAGTAACTTACAAACCCTTTCACACATACTGGTACATTGTGAATCAAGCACACCCTTATTTGCTCAATACAAAGTGAGGCAAAAAAAATGAATCTGTAAACGCCAACAGTGGTCAAAACAGGTGGTACTGAATAAGAACAACCTAGACCAATAGGCCAATCAGGCCTGATAATTTTATCCTATCAAAACCTTAATAAAATGGGGTCATGGTTACAAAAGAAATATATAAAAAACCGTTTTACATCCGTTTCTTCAAAACATATGGAAAACAGATGTATAATAACACACATGAAAAACATTTGTACAATATCATATGTTTTACGCATGAAAAAAATTAGTGTTACGTATGTTCGTGGCGGACGTTATAGGTATTAAAGACATTCGTTTATCATCTGTTTTAAAACAGGCATTTTACGCATGGAAAAATGGTGAAATTTTCTGCACCACAACTTACATAAAACAAGTCATTTCATTTTTTTTTGTGAAATCATGACAACTTTTATACCTCTAAATTTATTCCCGATGGTCTGTAGTTCCTGAGAAAATTGGGTGGTCAATTAAACTGAGAAAATTGAGTAAAAAATGTAAATCACTGTACAAAAAGGCAATAAAGCAATACCTATGTTTGGCTATGGTCTAATCGTTTTTCTGAATTAACAATAAGCTTCTGTCCCTTAAGTACTGTCCAATCATTTTTAACTAGGACTCTTACAAGTAAAGCAAAATAAGTGTCTTATTAGCAAATACAAGGAGGAAACTACATTCAAATGTAAATATCTGCTACAATATCCATTATTGTTAGCAAGAATACCCTGAGCTGAATAAACTACAATACCTCTATATAGTCTATACTCCTGTTTCTTCTCTAGTAATGGCCAAGAAACTTCTACAGATGCATCATGGTCCATTCTCCACAACAATTCCTTCAATCCTTTCAGCCTCTTTTCAAATAGTCTACTTAAATACCACATAATCAAATACTAGTAAGCATTAAAAATATCCATAGAATGACTCGGAAACAGTACATACTTAATGTCTGCTCAATAAAGTGTGTGAGTCTTAAAGAACGAGTTCACAAGTACAACAACTATTGTCAAACTAACACAAATTAGAAGTCACTGTTTGCCAACATATTTTCTCGTATGTAAAAAACAGTTTCTAAACTCTTGTTAGAAAACTAATTCAAATCAAATTTCAAAAAGTTTCGAAATCAGTTCTGCTGCCACATAATATGAATAACATTTCGCACAGTATTTACAAGTCTTCATCAATATTTACATTATTTACAATTTCCTGCTTTCTAAATGGCACTACATAGACTGCTGCCTTTGGGCAGCAACCCATAACAAAGCCAAGACCTGGTTAACTGTCTCTGGATCAACATCTTGACTGACATTTGGCGGTTGAGGATTACCGCCATATGTATTTACATTTGACTGTAGATGTCTGGCTTGTGGGTTGATGATATCTAGCCGATCATTGTGAATGATATGTGCAGAAGGTGCACTGTAAACTGTGTGCAATCCTAGATCATGTGACCTTGCGGACGGAACTGCTCTTGAAAGAGTTCCATGTTCATGCTGCATGCCACTATAATTCACACATGTTTTGTTTTCATGATCTTGGCCATGATAATTTTCTCTAAATGGTCGATCATGCCTATTTGTTGGAACAGTATCACCTTGAATACCATGTGCATCACCATACTCTATTGCAAGCAGTTTTGATTCACCTCCACTTCGCCTCGTGGAGTCACTACTGTTTTTAGAAGGTGATAAATCATTATCTGAGAACTTTCTGTAGTCATCATGATACCTCTCTCTTGAAGCAGAACTGTAGTCGTCCTCTTCAAATGAGGATTGATGACTGCCTGTTAGTGAAGAGTGGTCCAGTTTTGAAAATGGATTACTTGACAAGTTTTTAGAAGAGCCTCCTTCTGATGTGCTGGTTTGTGAGCAAGTTTTTTGGAACTTTTTCTTCAATGGGCTGTTTGAAAAATCTGTATTTGGTCGTTTGATATTTTTAGGCTTCTTTATATTTCCTTCAGGAGGAAAAGCAGATAAAATTTTATTTCTCCTTTTCACATCAATCAATCCCAGTAAAACTAACTGTGCTCTCCAATGAATGAGAGCTGCAGGTGAATTTAGAGGTTTCAAACTGAAAGAAGTTGGCACTCGCCAGCCCTGACTACGGCAAACATCTGCCATTGCAGAATGACATTTAGTTAGGTCTTCTTCCTTTGCTGGGACATCTATTCCAATTCCATTTATTAAATCCATCAATTCATTAAGTGTGCCGTAAGGCCCAAGTACAGCAGCCTTAAGACTTGTTAAGGCTGAAATACGCCTGGGAGTTAACTCCTCTTGATTGACTATATCTGGTTTTTCCACAGTCCTAAAAATATCAGGCACATGCTTGTTCAAAGCATGTTGTTTGAGATTCCTAATTTTTGCAGGACACCCTGGTAATGGGCAGTCCTTTGGCTGTCCTTGTAATTTTTCCATTTCTTCTTGTTTCCTTCTATTTTCAACCTCTAAAAGAGCCTTACGTTCTTTTTCTCTTAATTCTGATTTCCAATCAGAAAGATTATTATCTTTTACAATTCTTTCCTCATTTGGTTGACTTCTATCGAAACTCATTTGTTCATACCCTCTATCATGAGAGCTACTCCTAAATGAGTTTTCAAAACCTCTATCGGACAACTTTCTATAATCAGGAGACTGACTGTGCTTTTGATCCCTCCTACCAGTTGGCAAAACATTACCTCTGCTATATCCTTGCTCAAATGCAGGGGAATGATCTTGCTTGTAACCACTGGCAAAAGATGGTCTTGTCACAGGAGACATGCTGAGTGAATGATGGGACTGAGAGTCTTCCCTTTCAATGCTCTCATTTCTTAAGTGAACATTTTCAATACATTCTCTGTATTTTTTCTCATACCACCAGTCAGGATAAACCATCGTGTTTTCACGATGCTTTTGTTTTATTCGTTTAATTATACTCTCTGGTGATTCCTGCTCTAATTCACCCCTATCACATCTCCAATCAGGAGATTCACTCAGATTTTGGCGGTAATCTCTAGAATTTCTCCTAAAATCCGGAGATATGCTAACTTCCTTATCTTTTCTGTCATAACCCCTAACAGGTGACTCAATGTATTTCTGTTCTATTTCAAAACCAGAATCTGACAACTTCCTTTTTTTTCTTTGTTCCATATCCCTAGGCTCTGGAGTTCTAAAATGTTCAAATGATTGTCTCTCATTTCTCAACGCACCTGATTCTTCATACTTGTGGTCCCTCCTATTATAGTCCCAGTCTGAAAAGTCTTCATTCCTTATAAGGTTTCTTTCAGTGTGTTCTCCAAAGAAATCAACATCTCTACTTCCTCTGCGATCCATAGGCAGTCCAAACCTTCCCTCCATCTCTGATTCAAAATTCTGACGAGGAAAACTTTGACTACTGCCTGACCTTCGAGCAGAGTTTTCTAATTGTGATTCTGTGTTTTTTAAGATTGATTTCAATTGATTACTTGCTCCTTCGAAGTTTTCCTGTATCTTCATTTTTCTAACACAATCTTTCTTTTCAATATTTTTTAGTCGACTCGAAATTTTCTCATTCATTTGTATAAGCTCACTCTTACTGGGCGGATTAGGTTTAGATTTTTTAAACGGTTGAAATTTCTTATTTTGTTGAAGAATTTTCTTTTGTCTGCTTGCTTTGGTTTTTCCTACCCTTTGCTGTTGTTGTGAGCTTTCGTTCCAAGGTCTTTTAACTTCATTTGAGTGCGGCTTGGCAAATTCACCCATAGGTGGGCTTTTAAATTCAGATTGCTGATCATCTGAAAAATCAGGATCTGAAATTTTATACTGTCTAATTTCTGTTGTATGACACTGTACTGATCTTACCATTTCAGGAGTATGGCTCATTTCAAATCTTTGTGAATGTGTAAATTCAGCCACATGTGGACGACCAAAATTGCCTGACGGAAAGTTTCTACTTTCATTTTGCTGTGACAACATTTGAGGTTCTCTAAATTCATTCATTTGAAACTGTCTGTTATCAGTCATATGAGGTTGCCTTAATTCTGACGAATGAGATTGCCTATCAGTTATCTGAGGTTGCCTAAATTCTGGCATCATTGGTTGCCTGAATTCATTTATTGCCAACAGTCTGTTATTAGTCATTTGAGGTTGCCTATTAAAAGCCATTTGAGGCTGCCATTCAGTCATTTGAGGTTGTCTCAATTCATTCATTGCAAAGTGCCTGTTATTAGCCATTTGCCTATTTTGAGCAATTTGAGATTGAATACTAGCAGCCATAGGTTGCATAAACAAAGCTTTTTGTAACTGCCTTTGGTCAGAACCATAAGTCTGCTTTGCTCTAGCCAACAGCTTTGAAGCATATCTCTGATTTGTTGGCTTATTCCAATCACGAACCTTTCCTACTTTGTTTCGTGAAGTTACTGTAGGAATTTTGTTCATCAGTTTTCCTGCTTGTTTTTTGCCAGGCTTGGAGATTTGAACCTGTAATTATGACAAAGACAAAAAATACCACTATGTATTACAAGACATTGAACTGCAGTAGCACAAACAAGACAAACTGTGAGCAAAACTCACAAAGGATACCCCCAGCTCCCCTATCACTTAAGTTGAATTATCTGCCCTCGGAATAAAGCACAATGAATGATCTTCCCATATGCAAATCTACACATTGTGTCTAAGCTTCATGTAAGTTTTATTGAAATCCGTTGAGCGGTGTAGGAGGAGATGCGCTTACAAGCTATGTGAACAGACAGATGAACAGACAGACAGACAGACAGACAAGGTGATTCCTATATACCCCACAAACTATGTTTGCGGGGGGAATAAAAACTGCTAAAAGGATTCCCAACGTTTTTATTCTGACTGAAATTCAGAGTTTTATCCACGTTTTTTTCAAGTATTTTGTTCACCTTTGTCAAGGTCAGATTTTCAAACTTTTTGAACCAGTGTTGGCAAGACCTAATTATACGGTAATCAACCACAATTTTGTTTTTTGTCATGGCTAGTCTTTCTGTTAGTAAAAAATTCAGGCATTTCCAGAATTATAAAAAAATTTTTGAAGTTCAAGGACTTTTCAAAACAGAGCTGCAGACATTCTTAATCAACAATACATACTGTGAGCAAAACTCACAATGTTACCCCTGCTCCCCCAACCAATTTTCAAATTTAGCCCCTGGAAAAAGATGAAATGAATTAACTTCCTATATGCATATTTACACATTGTGTCTTAGGTTCAGGTAAAGTTTTATCGATTAAGGAGTAGATAATTATACTAACATGTTATGTGGACAGACAGACAGACAGACAGACAAGGTGATTCCTATTTACCCCCCAAACTTTGTTTTTCGGGGATATCAAAAGTTGGGCCAGATACTTCAGGGGCTATAGTATAAGGTACATGCACTGGTAGGGTATCATGTCATCGCACAATAAAAATCTATTGTGAATGTAACTGTATCAGTCTTCAATCTTGCTTCTGAATGCCCCATACTTAGCAGTGAAGCTTCGTCCCCATAAAATGTCTCAAATTGAGATTTTCCTCAAATCCTTATGGTTTCCTCCTAAATGCTGGAAATCTTGTGATTTAATTGGTCAAATCTCAAGTTAAGAGAAAAACTGAAGACTTCCTCAGTTTGAGATGTTTTATGAAACTGAACCTGCTCTCAAGACAAGCACTCTCCTACTTGACTACCATTTCAGTTAAAACTTTAGAAATTGGCATTAAAAACATCAAACAATGTTAGTGACTATGGCATGGACATTACTAATAAGTATATAATTGGTAATATTGTGTAAAATATATTTTGTGTACCTTTCCTGTATTAGATATACTGATGCCTTGAGTTAGCTTGGCAACCATTTCCTTTGGACAGTTCAATTTATTGTGACCTTCTTGTCCACATTTTCGACATACTGCCTTGTTTTTACATGCTTCAATGCGATGACCAGTTTCGCCACAGTTGAAACAAGCTAGATTTGACAAAAATAAGCCTTTGTCAGCTAGCTCTGGAAGGACCTGAAAATAAAAACCAGATATAAAATAATAATTTCCTACTATAAATTTAGAAATTATTGTGATGTTTTTCTTATTGCAAAAATTGCAACGGGGTTAGAATCGCATAAAAAAAGTCACATTACTGATTTCTTCAGTAGTATTCCACAAGTTTTAAGATTTTGCAATAATAAAAATTGCATTATTGCCTAAAATAAACAAATCACAATAATAAATGCATGCAATAGTTTCTGAATTCACAGTATTTAAGACAGTAATTGAAGTGTAACATTCTATTTTTGTAAGTTGACCTTGACCCTTGAGCTTCAGGCTTGAAAAACATTGGGTTTTTCGGCTTTACCATCTTTTTTATGTGTAAGTTTGGTTCTAATAAGATGAAGAGAAACTTAAGTTGGGGATGACATTAAAAATCACAAATAATGGAATGACAGATTTTTGTAAATGATAAGGACAATCTCTAAAATTAATTTTGTACTGTTAATATGGAAATGTTTGCATTGGTGTAATTTTCACTTATTTCCAGTTTTGAAGTTAAGCATAAAAAAAACCCTCACATGAATGTAATATGTTGTTTAGTTATTACTAAAAAATATATGATTGCGGGAAATTTATGCCCATGCAAAGTGTTTTAATTTGTAAAAATAACACCCCCCCCTACAAAAATATCCACATTTTCAGTAATTGAAATGATTGGAAAACATTAGAATGCTTGAATTGTTGGTCTTTTTTCATTTGTTTATGCAAACAGCCAAAAATACTCCATTCTTTGATCTCTAGGATTGCTGGTCAAATTTGCAGAAAGTTGGAGAAACATAGAAATATCACCAGCCTTGGACTATTTCACTATACATAAATAGAGTTTTGTATGAAAACCATCTTGTGAGACCTCAGAGATTGCTGGTGTAAATCAGTGAAAGTCTGAGAAATTTTGGAGTTATTTATACAAAACTCTCTGTGTGTACTGTATATTTTCAGACATTATTTTGCTGACTACAAAAAAAACTGAAATAGCCAACACAATCATATAAAGTAAAAATCATAATAATCAAACACTGACTGCTAATGGAGGAAATCGACTAAATAGCAAAAAAAATCCTCCTTGTATCTGACACTCACCTTTAATTTCCGTTTCTTTAACTGTGGAGGATCATTGTCACCATCTTTTTCTCTCTTGGATGCTTTGTCATTTGGACAATTAGTGCTGATATGACCATGCTGTAAACAATTTCTACACACAGCTTCATTACAGCAAGCTTTTAAGGCATGGCCAAGTTGTCCACAGTTAAAGCAGGCTTTGTCAGATTTAAACAGAAATTTTTCTGCTGATTGGTGCTAAAATATAAAAAAAAATCCTGAAAGAAACCTTGAAAGTAAGATCAGAATGTAAGAACTAAGTTCTCTAAATTATATTCTTATATTATATAAATTAAATTTTATCTTTTTTCAATAGTCTTTTGAAAATGGGTTTAAGGTCTGTAGGTATTTTTATTACAATTTTTTTTCCCACACTTTCTCCTACTAAAATTCCTTGTGCTTCCTGATTTTTTCAAGGATTTTAAGGTCTTTTCAAGGTCAGAATTTTTAACAATTCTGTCAATGTTTTCTTTTGAATTGTAGAGAATGCTGGCCAACAATTTATTGAAGCACTTATTAGGACTGGTTGTATGTCTTTAAATGAAAGCAATATCCCTGAAGTTAATAAATCGGGAAATAACCCTGGTTTGAATCTTGGAGCTAGCTCTGCATTAACTTGAAATAAAAGGCCTGGTGAAAAAAGTGTTTTCAAAGCAAGGTCACCCCAAGATTTTGCAATGGCTTTGTTTTGATACATGTAAAGATTGGGAATTGTAGCATTGTAATAGAGAAGGCATCCAAGTGCTTCTTGGCCACTTTACTGTATCACTTTTTAGCTACATTAGCAGATATTTTCCCCAGACTCAATACTGTAAATTATTTACAATTATTGTGAAAAATGTGACAGATTGCAATCGCAAGAATTAGAACTCCCATTTTGAAATTTTCTAGTTGTATTGTTTTATACCTTTGAAAAAACACAAAAATAAAACTGGCATTATTGGCACCATTTGAACATTCACAATTATAAATGCACACAATCACTGACAATAATTTCTAATTTTATAGTATTCTAAATTGGATTTTAACCAGGCAGGCCAAGACTAGTTTTAAAAAGGGTTTTGTACCGAGAACTACTTATATTTTTTTCTTACCTGTTGCACAGTTTCTTGCTCTCTAGAAATAGGGTTCT
>JAULBM010065585.1:0-10193 GCA_032357055.1 Geukensia granosissima | reverse complement strand
CATAGGCGTCACGCCACTATTAATAGGACCTCACATATTTTAGAGTGTGGTTCAGGGTTACCGGTATTTATGTGCAACATTTTTACCGCTTTCTATTTCACATGTTGTTGTGCTAGAGGGTCGTTTTACGTGGTGTTTCACGTATCTTGATCAAACTGCAACACCCAAGCCAAAATTTTTTGTTCCTCGTGAAAAGACATTTTTATTTCTCATACGTCCGTGCACAGAACCCCCTTGTACCACCCTCATTGTAATGCAACTTTCATCACTCTTTATTCTGAGATTTTAAATGTATTGAGACAAATGGATGGGTATGAATTGGAAACTGTAAAAAACATATCCCCTTATATTGTATTTGCTGGAAGAACAATAATTATTTACATGTTTTTGAATGGGGGGCAGTGATTTCGATAGTACATGAATTAAAAATATTCAAGGCATGGTTAACAATTTCTATTTTAAAATTACTTTTCCGAAATGAAGAAATTCATAAACCAGAATTCCTGAAGCCTAAATATGCAATCCCAATAATGATTATCACAAATTACCACCGCCTTATCAATGTATCATAAAATACCATGTTAAATTTTGAAAACCACATTCCTCCCTCATAACAATTTCAACAAACAAACCACACATCAATACAACCACAATACCATTACATGAAAATGTATTCTGCTTTGATAAGAAAAATATGAATGATCGAGATTGTGTAATTTGGTCAACAATGATGTTGATTAGGTAAATTGGTCAACATTATTATATAGGGATTACCTTTCATGTGGTAATATTACAAGAAGGATCGGTCCGAACAGATATCACCAATTACCTGAGTTTGTTTTGTTTTGTGAGTTAGAGTTTTTGAAAAGTGGTCATCCTGTGCAATTGTGTTGACATAAGAACAGAGACAAATAAATGTACCATGCCTCTGTCATTCTTCTTGCATAACCTTTCAAAATTTTCATTTATGACATCTTAACAAAATTTTGGTGTAAGAATAATGACTAACATGTTATATTATATTTTGTTTAATACATGTATTTTAGATAAATTGTTAAATTCAATTTGGGGTTTGGGGAATCTAGTTGTCATAAAAATTCAACTTGGTTAGCTTGTAGCTGGGACTCCCTCCTTTGAAGGGAACATTTTGGGTTTTACCTTTGGTGATTTTCTTTTTCTCTAAGTATTTTATGGCAGTAAGCTAAATTTTTTTGTTGCTGCTGGACATTAAACAACAATCAATCAATACATCTTTTTTGTCAATGACAGATTTTGCTCTAGTTACAAAATAATAAATAAGGAATTTCTTCAAGACTCTGATAGTTAGTTACTATTTTGGGTATATTTGACTAATAGTATTATTTTGGCGTCTGTTGACTAATATTTGTATCCACCCAGAACAACACATCATTAACACACATTGTGTAATAAACCAATGAGTAATTATGAGTAGCGATCGAATTGAGATAGAAATATCCGTCATTATCGGTATCCAGGTGTTGTCTATAAATATCCAAACACATGATCACTCATAGTTCTAGATATTGATTCTTGTAATGTTTACTTCAGGTAGTTGTAATTGATGAATAAATGTACTTAGATCATGTTGAAATACTTTCAATTAAAAACGCATATTGGATATACTGAATCACTTAAAATGTTTTTTTCATGACTTTTTGATGTAGAAGTTTCACCTTTTTATAAAATATTTTAACATTTTGAATCAGAGAAAAATATAAAAAGTCTAAACTTAGATGTGCCTGTAATAATATTTTCTCATAGATGCATTATGAATGAAAAAATGCCTGGACAATTCATCACAAATTGAATCTTTCCCATAAGCATAACATAAAGCAAAAATAAAGGGCCACAAGTTCATGTTCACTGTTCGATGGCCCACTCCCATGTCAGACTATAGGTTTGTTTTGTGCTGTGTTATTCATATGACCGATTTATATCCATGTGCCCCGGTGACTTATTTAGCCCATGAAGGGAGGGATTTCCCCTTTTTGTTGAATACCTTGTGGAAACCTTATTTCTTTGTATAGATGTGTTACAACTTGGAAGACATTTACCCTTATTATATCATAAAATTGTGTCCCCCATGAAATATTATCTGCTTTTACTATTGTTCCCTAAGATAAAGTTCAAGAAGGGAATAAAACACATTGATGAACTGGAAAGAGTCCTCTTGGTTTTTCCTAAGAAATATGTAACAGGAAGGACACTTTTTGGCTTAAATTATCACTCTTCTTTTTATATATTTGTTTGAGTACTGAGCTAATACCTAGCTTGGTCTTAAACTAAAGTTGCTGCTATGATCTTCCCAGCTGATCACATGTCATCCAGTGTCCTTTTGAATAGACTTCTGACCTGTTGTCCGAACTGAACATTAAATCTGTCGATTATTTTGATTGGTACATTATGTTTAACACTGAAGGTGTTTGAGACAATGATCGAATGTCCATTTCCTGGATACCAGCTGTCTGTTATACTGTCATTTATAACTGTCGTCTGCTTGTAAGACTGTTGTCCCATTTAAGCAATAAATCTTGTTTGTGGTTACTGTACAAAAGGAGTGAGAAATTTTTATGTACTCCATTTTGAACTTTTTTTATAAAGAGGATTAACTAAATATTCCATAAAATAGGATGGTTTAACATATCTAGATGCAACTGAATTGTCAAACATATACAGCACCCCTTTTAGATTTTAGACGGGCATTTTGTCTACAATAAAAAATCTCAATTACAGAGGTGGTTCCAAGTTTTGAAAAATGGGGAGCCCAATTGCCAACACATAATCCTACATAAGGGGATCTGCCAATACATACTTGCCTGCATGCAGAACAAGTGCTAGAAATCACTTTTGCATTTTCAAAGGGGGGTGGGGATCTTGGATCCCCTGGATCTGCACCTGAATTCTACCATGTTCACAGACCATTCAGGATTGTGGTATGACTTCAACTGTTTGCGTTTGTTTTAGGAGAGGTTTTCAGATATTGAAGAATTATTCTTATATACCTACAGAAATTCAAATGAATCTGCCATTTCTGTTTATGTTTTATTAATTATTGGGTCAATGATCCAATCAATCAATCATTCTGCTGTCATCATGACACATTAACAACATGCACAAAGTCAATATTTATACCTGAAGTGTTTTACTTTGCATTTTAAGGTTAAAGTTCACATACGAATTGAATACTTATTATGATTGTACAGTGAAAACTGTAAACTGAAACACAACAAACTGAATTTCACTCCAAATCGACCAATAATCTCCTGTAGAATTTCCCTGTCTAAACCTTGTGAACATCAAATTCCGCACCCTTTTTGAAGTCTCAATGCATATTGTTTATTGCCACAATAAAATTTGGTTAATCTTGAGTGAACCTCCCCAATCATGTTATGTTATTTGTTTACCAATAATCATAATGAATTTGAATGTTCTTTTGAAGTCCCACAATAGTTGTGTGTGATCACAATTCACTTGATTAAACTGACAAAAACTAAATATTCATGACAAACAGAGGTGAATGGTTTTCAACATCGTCATATTGTTAAGTGTTTTATTCCAAATACACACCCAAGAACAGTAACTCTTAAAAAGTAAGTTTCAGAAAAAAAAATCCTTACGTGTGCTGAAATGTTATTTTCAAGAATTTGAATAGGAAATATTCAATAGTTAGTTCTGTGTTAACTAGATTATTGCAGTGCTGGTTCATGTAGCATGATTGTCCGTGAGACAGCCAGCCACCAAATGATGAGAATTAAAACTTCTATAGGTCCCATTACGGCCTCCAACAATGAACCAGAGTCCATTCCATAACGGAAGCTGTAAAAGGCTCTGAAATACATGTAAATCTTAGTCAGTACTAGTTTAGTTTGTACATTCTGTAAAACCTAAACAAACCGAATCCCTTTCATAACTGAACAAATCGTGCAGTCTAATAGGTATTTGGAATAGGCAGATTTCACTGTATAAGGAAACAAAGGTAGATTTTCTCTCATCTTCAAGATAATCTTTTTTTATTCTCAAAATAACAACTTATTGGGGGGCTGAGTGGTCTAGTTAGTTGATTGAAACTTACCTGTACAGATCACTGTAGCCTATTACCTATACAGCGTGAGTTCTTGTCTGACTTTGTACCATATAAAAACAGGTGGAGTTTAACTGGCATCCCACGTGATAAGGTTTGTTAGTTACCTGCCCAAGGTCGGTGGTTCTCTACAGGTACTCCGGCTTCCTCCACCAGTAAAACTGACCGCCGCGATATGACTGAAATATTGTTGAAAGTGGCATTAAACTACAATCAAACAAAACAGACCTGTATGTATATTACCATGATTACCAATTCCCCATGTGTTGGCTTTTCAACATTTATTGCAATTCCTTCACCTAGTGAGACCATGATACATCTTGGGGGAATGATAAAAATGCTGATTCAACTTAATCAATTCAAGATATCTTCTCCACACGGAAACAAATCGTAAAAAAAAACACTAAGATCAACTACAATGAACATCTCTTGTTTGGTTGAACTGGTTAGTTTCTCATGAGCAAAAATACAACAAGACAGACTTAATTTGCTTTAAATGGTTTTTTGTGATACCTGATTCTGGACCATTAAACATGTTGTACATTTGGGTATACTGTGTAATTGTAAAGGATCTTTTTAGGAAAAACCTGGCACAATTACTTTTTACAATTTTAGTTCGCCACTTTGAAAGTTTAGTGTAAACACTTGCAGTACCTGCATTTTTCCTGGATATATGTTTTCCCACACTTATGGTTAAGGTTCAAGGTCAAATATTGGGCACTTTAGGTAGAAAACTTTTATACAAATAAGTCTTGTGTACACAGCAAAATGTGCCACGCATAAAGTTCGCATGAAATTGACATGAATTTCATGTGAAAATTTTCGCTTGATTTAATAACAAATCAAGCAGCGCATGAAATTCGTGTGAAAAATTTCGCACGAGTTTCATGTCATTTTCGTGTCAAATTCGCACTAAATTTTTTTCGCATGTGGTGTGGAATTTTTTACCATTTTTTTCATGCAAAATTTATTATTTGCATGAAATATCATGTTCTAATAACATGAATTTGATACGAAAAATTTTCACATCAAATTCACATCAAAATATTTACGTGTGAAAATGACACGAAAAAATTTCGCATGGATTTCTTGTGTATTTTTCATGTCAAAATGACGCAAAAAATTTTCACACGAAATTCATATGTAATTCGTGTCAAAATGATACGAAAAATTTTACGCATGAAATTCATGCCTGGCACATTTGGCTGTGTAGTTGTTTCATTTTGTGCAATTGATACCATACATGAAAAATAATAATCAACAATCAAAACTATGTTCTTTTTATGTCCAACTGGCAAAGCCTAAGATGATTAACTCCCTTGGTATTTTTTAGGAAATGATTCAGTTGTGTATGACAGGCCCCTGGTTATTTTATATGGAGTATCTCAGACTTTTATTCAACTCTCAGCCTTGAAGTACTTTGAATTAAAAACATTATGTTTATTAAGGGTGATAGGGGTTCTTTAAATACTTTCTCAATATAGCCATTTGCTGCTAAATGGTTTTAATGTGCTTTACTATTAAAGACCTGGTACATTTTTTTGTAAATTCTTTGAGACATTTTGTTGTCAACCAGTCATTTAACATTTGTATCATCTACCTAACCCTTCAACCATATAAAATATTTAAGATAAGTGTTAAATGCCAGAACAGTCAAACACGTCTTTTATCAATGAACAGTTTTGTGTATAATTCTGTTGAAGTTTAAAATCTTGTTTATTTCTGTTGAATGGAAATAAATGGATAATTAAATAGAATTTTAATAAGTTGAGATTGGCTAATCTATAAAACTTTTAAAATCATTTGAAAGAAATTATTTAAATCCTTACCACAGATTTTATAGATTTTATGCTATAGTTTAACTTGTTATATATGCAACTGCTCAAAAGTCAGATCATTAAATTTATTAAGAGCAGGCTTGTTTTTTCTAAACATTTCCACACATTGCAGGGATACAACTCATCTAGCATGTATTGACTAGTCCACCGTTCACCCTTATTTTTTTTGGAATTATCAGAATTTTGAATTTTAATAATTTTTCAGGTTTCATTTTAAATAATTTGGTTATCATGGTTATGGAATCACCAAATAAAAAAGCTACAAGTAACTAAGAAAATAATTTTTACAAGTACATGTATCTCTGTGTTGCAGACAGAAGAAAATAATTATTTCAAGATACAGCAAGTCTATCAGTTCAACCATAATAATATAAAAGATATACAGCTGTGTGTTTAACTGATATTGAATTTGTCTTTACTAATATCTACTCATCCAGATAATCCTTTTCCAGTCAACTTAAAGTTATCTATAAGTAATGTGTTCAGCCACATCAAATCTCCATCACTGCTAATGTTAACCTTAAGGGAAAGATAATAAAAAATTACATATCCATGTACAAGTATAGTTTCTCTTCTGCAGGGAACAACAAGAAATCTTCGTTCTCTTGATCGTATGTTAGATTCCTACAGAGATGTGACCAGAGATCAACGTAGTTCAGTCGATCGGGTAAGTATATTTCACTCTTATATAGTGTCATGATTTTTTTAATTTTCAATATGGATATGGTCAGAGATTAATGTAGCATAATTCTTTACATATCATATCTCTAGATCTTATTGGAACCTTGACAATAATTGCCATAAGTTTTCCGCGGTAAGAATTTTGTAGAATGTAACCAGTCAGGTCAAAGACAAAATAGTGCATGTGAAATGCTTTGGTAGGTCATTCATGTTCATTATTTTTCAGTCAAAACCATATGTTAGTGCATGAAGACTGAGTGAATATTTTTAATGTTCTATAAAATTTTGTTGGGACAAATATGAAAGAAAAACATCTATTGTCTGAAATTTAATTTTCCATGGATTGTGTAACATTAGAAAATATTCATGAACCTGAAAACATTTGTAGTTTGTAATAACAGCCAGATGAACATGGACGTTGTTCCATGTATCTATGTATGCTGAGCACAGAATTTAATAAAGTTTAAGCTGCAATACTTAATGGAGATTAATTCAGCAAGGATAGTATAGGCATAAAAAATATTTGTGCTATAATTCTGGCTGTAAATTTAACTGGAGGGAGTGTCCAAGTTTTTTGTCATTTTTAACAATAACTATTAAAGTTAAAGAATGTCATTTGGTGGGTGGCTGTCTCATGGACAATCATGCCACATCTTCTAAATTTATATCATCTAAATACTACATGAACGTTGTGTCAAATGTATTTCCTTACCCACTTACCTTATTATAGACTGTAATCAGAAACACAGGGTTTTATGTCCTTATTGTCATTGTACAGTAGGTCATATTTGATTTTTTTAGTTACGTGACGAAGTGTCAAGAACTCAAGATCAGGTCAGGCGGGAAAGAGCAAGAAGTCCATCTTACAGAGATTACGGGGTAAGTTTATATTAAGGGTGTGGGTTACCAGGTGTTGGACTACTCTTCTTGGACTCTCTGTTGGACTCTGGTGCTAAAACTTGCTTTTGGGAACATGTACATGTATCAGACAGTTTATAGTTAGAAAAAACATGACAGAATTTTTCTTTATATGTTTGTATAATGAATACTTCTATCAAACAAAAGATTTGTAAGGTCTCAGACATTTTCTTCATGGGTGGGGGTGTTTTTTTATTATTGTTCAGTATTTGGAGGATTGATGAAAATTAACTTGATTTATTTAATTTTCAATGTATCAAAACATGCCATTTATCAAAAACATAATTTACATTTGTTTTAAATAGAATGGAAAATTAATAATTATAGGCTTTAAACCCTCCAAAATTTCTACAGTGCCAACTTTCAGAAGAATTTTAATATTGGAAAATACTTTTGTGTTAAGTTGGCCATTTATTCCATTTTCTTTTTGTTTTCTAATTGGGATAATCTACTAGATAGTGTCACAAAGATTATCCTTAAGACTTATTGAGGTAATATTGTCTGATTAAGACAGATTTCATTTTAACTGACACTATATTAACTGTTGGTACATCATTACTAATCCTCTCATGCTTCACTGATTCTATAGGACAAAGACGGACAGGTACGGGTTTAATTAGATGAGCTATATTCATTAGTATACCTATGGATTATATCCTTTTATTTCTGTTAGGATTAATAAAAGTTGAATATGTTTGAACACCATTTCATATGTGCTGATTGGAATGGGTAAAAAACAAATATTGACCAGTTGACTAAAAAAAGCAATAAAATTTTGCAAGCATTAGCATTTTACGAATTCGGCTGATCTTTAATAAAAATTTGTTTTGTTACTGCTTATCCACACTGATTTAATTTTTTACATGGGGGTGAAGTCATTTTCTAAGCACATATGTTTAGCAAAGAAGAAACTTGGGTTATAGGATAAATTTTTATGAGGGTATCCTAGGTATCTGTTTGTTGCTCAAATATATTTGGTGGAGGAAAATTTTTATCATTGTTCATCAGAAATAATACACTGTTATTCAGTAACAATAAATGAGATAATTTACCAGAAGAAATACATGAGTCAACTGCTACAACAAGGAGAAACAATGAAAGTTTAAAATGAATTAACACTGTCAGAGTTCTTGAAAGTCTTCAGACTCGTTGGTTGTGAGTTGTGACTGACAAATCACCTATGACCAACAGATTAATGTATACTGTCTGTCAGTCCTGTTGTCCAATAGCAAGATCGCTGCAGATCATGTCTTTGTTTTGGCATTTCTGTTGCTAGTTAAATTACTCAGCAACTATGCATTTTTAATGAAAAAAAAATCTAAAAGATAAAAAAAGTCAGCGACTTGGGCACTAACAAAAGAGAGAAGTGCTATACATGCATTTAAATTTGACTTTTGATTATTTTTTTATAAAACAATGTGATCATATCTTTCTTGCATATATTCCATATTTTTTCTTTCAATTATTAAATTTAAAATGCCTTTGTTGAAAATTTGTACCTCTATTATCTGTGTTTTTAGTATGGTGTTAATACATTGTCCCCTTTTATTGTTCTTCTTTGTTTAGCATTTGACTCAAGTATTTTTGCCAGTTGACAACTGCCTCAAACATATATTTTTATAATTCAGTTATGTATGACTATAAGTCAGAGTCGAGTTTTTCTGCATTGTTTCTACATTTGGATAGGTTTCAGCATTCTGCTGTCAAAAACAAACGAAAAAATGTCAGTTATTTGTATGTAATCTCTTTTAAGCAAATTTCAATTATCCTTACTGCTTCAGAGAGATGCAAAACAAATAAAGATATGATCTAAACATCAAATTGTTATATTCACATCCATTCTTAACAAATTTACTCAATCAAATTAAATAGAATGATTTCTGTAGGAAATGATAAACAAAGATTTTGACGACAAAATATTTCATATTTCAGATCAGATAGTCATTATATATACAAGCACTGTTTCTATGAAATATTGAATACCACTGATTTAACAAATGAATTAACAGTATTTTTATCATCAAAATTATATTTTGTTAATTTATCACTTTTGCACCCAGTTGATCACATGACTAAACAGCACATTAACCATGTTACTATAATATTAACTCATTTGATTTTTTTTTTCATTTGGACTCTATTCATATATGAACTGCAATATATATTTAGTTTTTTATTACTTGTAAATGAAAACTTTAAAATGTTATTAATTTCAATATCAGTATCTGTGTTCAGTTTTCCTCACTGAAGTTATATACCAGAACATTTTACACCTTAGAATGCTACCTGTTCAGCTAGTTTGATAATTTTCATTGAGTAAAGGCATTGGCATTCAAGAACATACAACATGATAATTCAACTGAGTTTTACTGGTACATATCTATCTGATTAATAGCTAATGGTGGTGAAGATCCTGTTTACCATCAGATGTGTTAGTGGTAGTACCCCATGTTGTATTATGCAAAAAGGATTCATTAAAAAACAAATGATATGAAGATTTTTATTTACCTGCCCAGTGTTGGTGGTTATCTCTAGGCACTTGCACCAATTTAACTGACCTGCAAATACTGAGATACTATCATCGGTCAGTTTTGTCTTCTTTTGGAATTTCAACTAAAAAGGAGGAATTCGATCTTCCTTTACTTTACTGGATT
>JAULBM010065574.1:0-10194 GCA_032357055.1 Geukensia granosissima | reverse complement strand
CCTTCCGGAGCACCTGAACTCACCCTGGTTTTTGTAGGGTTCGTGTTACTCCAGCTTTAGTTTTCAGTGTAGTGTGTTGTGTTCTATGTTTGTCTTTCGTTTCGTTTTGTTAGCCATGGTCTTGTCGTCTTGTCTGTCTTCCGACTTAACGATTTCTGTCTGCCCCTTTGGTATCTTCGAATTCCTTTTAATTTGAGTGCACTTCATTTCACAATATTCGGATCTTGGCTTTCTTATATTTGGTTCTAATGCTACTGATGAGAGTAACTAATTGAAATGCGCAATTAGCATATCAAAGTTCACTATACATGGGTAAACTTGTATTTTGACACCTCTGGATTTGGCTGTCTCTGGGTCGATGCCTCCGTTAGTGCGCAAATTTCTCCGAGGGTATTTAATTGCCCAGTTGTCAGTCACGAATTTTACAACATAATATTTTACAGAAATTTCCAGTCAGCAGAGACCATCGAAGACAGACAAGACCACAGAGACAGCGAAGAACAAAGAGGACTGAAAAGACCACACAGTACAGTCAAGACCACAGAAGACAGAAAATTCCAAATAGTACAGATAAGACACAGATAACAGACAAGACCACAAAGAACAGACAAGACCACCGAGGACAGACAAGACAACAGAGGACAGAAAAGAACAAAGAGGACAGACAAGACCACACAGTACAGTCCAGACAACAGAAAACAGAAAATATCACATAGCACAGATAAGAAAAAGATTACAGAGAATACTACAGAGGACAGAGAAGACCACCGAGGACAGAGAAGACCACCGATGACAAAGACCACCGAGAACAGACGAGTCTGTTGACTTTCCCCTTTTGTCTGGCACTTTGCTTTTCTTTTGCTTACTCACAGAAAACTAAAGCTTGAATAGCACCAATCCTATGAAACCGGGGTTGACATCACGCGCTCTAGAATAGTGAGCGCCCCTGCTCTACTACTGACACCCGTCGTGTTACTCACAGATAAATAATGTATCCTTTTAACGTGATAAAGATAATATATTTGGAAAACTAATATAACAATATAGCAACTTTGATTCTTATAATCTTTAATACATGTATGAAATAAAAAATAGCTAACAACCAAATAAAAACGTGCTTTTATATAAAAGTTTGAAGGTTTTTTTCCAACAGGGATTAAAATATCAACATCTTTATATATTATAAGTATAAAAGTGTATATTTATACGTGTAATATAACAAAACAATATAATAAATATACAATGGAGGTAGAAAATAATATAAGATTGATAAGGAATATTTTGTAAATTTTTAGTTACATGAACGTCCCATGAGATCTAATGTAATATACATCTATGTATACGACCAACAAATGCATTAAGCACTACATGCCTTGACAAAGAAAGAATAAAAGAAAATTCTTTATTGATTTAATTTTAACAAAAACTGAATTATGATAAAGGACTTTAAAGCTTGAGTTCACAACTGGAGTCGCTGCTTAAGGAGATCTCCTATTTGCTTCAGGACATCTCCTATTTGCAGTACTATTGGGATAACAAGGCGATTTTGTTGAGGGCATAAAATTTCACAAGGGAAGGCTTAAATCCCAATCTTGTAGGAAACAATAAAAACACAGAAAACAGAAGCGAAAGAAAATTAAAAAGCTTACATTCGAGTTTTATAAAATATTTTGAGGATTTTTGTCACATGCAGAGGAAAAAAAATTAAACAAAGATAATACAGAAAACCAAATTATCAGGAAACATGTCAATTTATGTGTATGTATTTGGAGAGGACAGTATACAACAGTTTATTCAGGTCGGTTTTGGTCCATGTGCAGTGGTGAAGATAATTTCGATACACCTGTAACCAATCCGAACATCATAAGAATTATTGAAAATTTGAAAATCATCAGTAAAAATTAACTATTTGATAGAGTTCGAGTTAAACGTTAAACTAAAAAATTCAAAACATAAAGAACATTGTTGCACAAAATTTCAAGATTCCGCAAAAAATTACGGTGCTTACTTGTACCAGTGGTAGTCTGGACATTAGGCCTAATATAAATGAGTTAGATACTGCTATAAACTTCTAAAAATGCAGTTTTACAAATATCACATTATTTTAAAAATCTTTACCCGTAACATATTTTATCTACCTGCCACAAGTCCGGAGGATATATTGAAGTGGCTTTCGTTGTATTGATGTGTGACCTTTACTTGTTTTACTTAGCTTTAACTAAATTTAAATAGTTCATACCTAATTCTTTTCCGATTCTTTCAGCTTTACCCCGTGAATTTTTGTCTATTGTTGGAGGCATAATTTCGAGTAGTTAAATGACTTGGACTCGTTGACAATCTTACCACATAAATTTATTCTATATACTAGTCCAACTCTAATTTAACACACTCCTGTAGCGACCGAATACCGGTATGTGTAATTATTTTTATCATATATCGCTAATCAGACGAGATTTTATCATTGTTGAATGTGAAAAAAATTATTTCTCTCAAAACCCTGTAAGTAAATGTACCTTGTAAAATTAAAAGGAAAAATTTTTCTGACAGTTTCAGTATAATACTGACTGACCAACGTAAATAATAACAACAGCAAAATATTAAGGTTAAAATGCTGCAGGCTTGATAGCGGACTTGAAATAATGTAAAAATCGTATTAAAATAAAAAAACATACAAAATATGTTAAATTCTCAAAATATGACCATAAAATACAAAACTGTAAAATGTCTCACTGATATCTGTCCATGTCATCTTCATCCTAGAGGTAGAAAAATAATATCAAATGGTCAAGAAATAATTCATAATTAATATATGTTGTACCCGTAGGACCCCTGAACTAAGAAAATTATATCAAACTGTAAAATCAATACTTTACTTTTATCTCAAATTCCTATCTAATTGAACAATTCATTTATAAATTATGTCCAAACTAATATACATAGCCGAATCAATCTTATATATTTGTTTGAATATTTTTAAAGTAATAATTCAAATAACAGTACATAACTGACAAAATCCATATGATTATGTTTTAAATAACATGTTCAGAATTGAAAAAGACAAGACATTCAGACGCACAAATGTACAAAGGATGAGCACAATACAAAGTACAAAAAATTAAAATGGTATGAGATGATATTACTAGGGATATAAACGGGATACTTTGACATGTAACGTAGCTAGCAAACATGCAGATCTGCCACCAAATGAACTAATAGTGAAAATCATTATAAGTAATGGAAAATAGTAAGATTATCAGGTAGAGCAAAAATGTGGAACAGAAAAAAATTTTACTCTTAAAATTAACAAAAAAACTTACCTTGCTTATAAATTTTAAAAATGATCAAATGAAACGTTCTATAGCAAAAAATATATAAAAATTTTAAACATTTTTCTATTAATACATAATATCAGTAACCATTTATAAACAATATTAGAAATATTCTAAAACAGGGGAAAACGCCATGTACCCTGCATTTACATAAAACGAGGCTAAGATAATGGTAAAACCACCTTTAAAATGTAAAAAACATCAGACATCAAATCATAAAAAACACAAAAGACATGGGACAACCAAATTTTTTGACCTACCAGGTCTTTTTCAATAGTGAAAAACAAGGAGAGGCGATGAAAATAAACTATGTCCTCACCAAGTGAAAATCAATCATCTAACCTAAAAACAGACCTTGAAGAGCCAAATACTGGGCTGTCAACGGCCTTTTGTGTGTTATCGTATTGTGATGATTTGATGACTTTTAATTTTTTACTGTTTAATGTGGTGGTTATAACATGATCTTAGCCTCTTTTTTGCATTATAATTTCGTAACCACTTCCCAACACTTATCGCCTAAAAGCTAGTCAAAACGACATAATTTACATTCATTTGTCTTTCAGATTAGATTTTTTGCTATAAATTACAAGAAAAAAAATATACATAACATTTCTTGCAAACTTACAAAAGGCTTATTTACAATTATTACCAGGACTATATAACTTTACCTAATATTTATGAAGTCATTCCAATAAGGATTATTAAATTCCTTAAACTTAGTGACTGTATCACTGGAAGTTACTCAAAATGTTCTGTATTCAAAGTAGCCTGTTCCCCAGTCCCATGATGCACTGCGCTTCTGAGAAGTGCAGTGCATCATGGGACTGGGGAACAGGCTATATTCAAAGTTCATATGCAGTTGGTTAGTTCTGATCGTTGAATAATGTATGGTCTTCTTGACATTTATCCCATATCACATATGGAATAATTTGTCGCTCAACCAAAATCACATGAATTGCATAAAATCATAAATATAAGTACATACAAAAGTCAAATTAAACCATGTTTCACGTTAAAAATGTTGCTGTGTCCTACATACAACATTGGCATTAAGGCTCAACTTGCAAAAAAAGTTTTTCTTTTTCATATTTTGTGTGAAAATTGAGATGCCATCATTAAATTCAAATTCGTGTGGAAATCTATACCCACTTTTCAATGCATGAGGACTGTTGCATTCATCAAGCTCTGTTCCAGCAAAAAATAATTCTGTAGTTAATACAAGTATAGCAAACAATATCTAGCTGAAGAAAACACATACTAGGAATTTTTCGACTTCAAGGCATGTGAGGGGTTCAGTTAAACATGCAAGCACCAACAACAACAGAGTATATAGAAATGTGCTAGGTTTACTACAATGGTGAACAAGGACTAGCTGACTGTGGCTATATCCACAAAGTTATCGTTCTTATTTACTTCTTTGTTAATAGACTCCATGGAATGTTCGTGTAAATTCTTTGACTCTACCCTACGATAGGCAAATCTCGCCAGGATGGAAACTAGAAACATCTCTATAGTCAGCAAGTACTGATTTAATCCTATTGAAAATAAAAAGAAAATTACTTTGGCTAGTACACATCTAAATTGTGAGTTTTAATAAGCTTGGAAGGGTTTTAAAAGAACAGGCTAAAGGTTTTCATCGTTACACACATAGCTATGGGAACGACTATGGAACTCTCTAAAGGGGATATGGTTTTTCACCAAAAAATATTCTGATGCCCAATTTTACGAAAAAATTTCTGGACAGATAGGAAACAAAAATATTCTGAGGCCAGTTTCCTCCCATATAACTAAAATAAAATTTTTAAAAAATTGTGACTAATCGCTGCGAAAAACTAAACAGGTTTTTGCACTGCATGCCAAAAATTTTTGTCTGAGAAAAAACATACCCCCTTAAATTTAAATGTTCGTTCAATAATGACTTTTCTTGTCCTTTTGTTAGTTTTACCATGTAATTAAATCAGCATTCAAATTATATCAGTGACTTCTCCATTTTACAAGTTTTGTCTTTTTTATTTTAACAGTTTGGTTGAAAACTAAAGTATTTTGCTAATAGCTCATGATACTATGCAGTTGTGACTTCTTTGTATCACATTTTAAAATACTGTAGTATTTACAACGCTAGTATTTAAAAAAGTTGACAAAGCCTCATTCATGAAAGTTAGATGTAGGTTATTCCTAATTTGCCTAAATACTATTAAGCAGTATAAGAAGGATTCTTATGTCTGTCATCGTTTAGTTTATTGACATTATTGAAAACTCTTTTCACTTTCAAATATATTTTGCTCTGCAACTTTTTGGGACAGACTTTGTATGCTTGTTCACCACCTTATACTATGTATAGTCCGGTTTGAATCTTATTGCTATATCAACATTGAAGGACATGTGTCTATGCATGGACATAAATGCTTAACCCTATATTTTTTTTGTTTTCCTTGTGGTTCAAACACTGTATATGATTTGTATCGTCACCTATATAGGTTGTAATTTCTGCCTCCATTCATCTAAGCAACAAAACTGATGATTTCCCGTGATTTCTAATGGTTCTCGTCTCTATCATTCAGCAGGAAAGGATTTAAAATATGGAGACACATTTTCGGATGCATCATTCAAAGTTATGAAAAAACAATATGTAATTTTATGGAAAAAAATTATGAAAACACAATTAAAGGATACTCACTGGATCCTCGTAATAATGGTCCCCTGCTTCCATCACAAGCCGGTATGCCATTTTGGCCTAATATAGATATTACAAAACGTTGCAGATTTAAAAATATAATGACGAGCTGCAATGATGCAAACTTCATTCCAATTCTGAACATTGGTAGTTTCATTCTTGTGGCACGATACACAATTGTCAATCCCCACATCCCCATTACAGTTGACACTCCGCTAACTAATGAAATCACAAACGTAGCGCTGGTTTGTTGTCCCTGCAGATACAATAACAATTTTTAAAAGGAATTCGAAGATACCTAAGGGGAAGACATAAATAGTAAAGTCGGAAGACAGACAAGACAATGGCCAACAAAACGAAACAGAAGACAAACATAGAAAGCACAACACTACACTGAACACTAAAGCTGGAGTAATACGAACACTACAAAACTAGGGTGAGTCCAGGTGCTCCGGAAGAATAAGCAACATCTGCTCCACTAATGGCACGCATCGTGTTACTCAGTAGACAAAAGCCGATCTATAGTCATAATCGATGTAAGTCTTGAAAGCGTTTCCAATGGTTATTTATGATACTGAACACAAAGCAAACGGCACCAGTCTTCGACAAATAACCAACTAAGCTACTATAGATTCTTAGACAAGCTACTTTGGACAACTACATTGCCCTGGTACATACCCACAATCCCCCCCAAAAAGCTCACCACTGGCCTATCTAGACCACATGTGGTCCACAAGAGTAAAAATTAAAACACATGCACAGTAAAACAACCAAAACATATCATGCTAATTTATAAAGAAAAAAAGGACAACAAATGATTTAGAAAGTCCAAAATTTTCTCTATTAAAATGGCCATAGCTTTTGGTGCGATCAGAGACCATATTACCCACAGAATTTTCAAAATAGGCAGTACTATCAAATAGAACCATGTTGACTGAAGTATTTGATAATACACATCTATTGAACTATGTTAAAAGTTTCATCCAAAAGCATCATCCAAAAGGTAAGTGATTATTTAAACATGATATACAAAATACTTGAACCTAATGTCTTAAAATAATAGATTGGTTAGTTTTGCATTTGGTTTTGTTTTAAAGTGTGTAGAAATTTTGGCATTTTTGCAAATAGGAATAAGATTTCTCTGCATATTAATTCTCGAGCAATTACGCTTTATACTTAAATAAAATATGAAGCACAAATGTTGGTATCTACAGTTTAAAGTCGGATATTTCACTTCTGTTGGTCTGTTAGTTATATTAAGAAACGTGGGAAATGAGTGATATTAAAATTTTCGCCGTACATTATCCTTAACTACTTTGTGATGTATATGTATTCAGCAAATTTTCTCGATAAAGGAATTAATTTTGTACAAATGGGACCGCCTCGTGGTGTTATTGTGTGGAAGGTGGGTTCCCTTGCCGGAGCAAAATTGGCATTTGCTGCTTCTCCAATTAGCAGACAGTAATAGTAAAGACTGGTCGTCCCAAATAGCAAAGACTGGTCGTCCCAGAGTCAGAACAATATATCTGGGTCAAGTGGCATGTCATACTTTGGAATGTTGTTTTCGTGAACCAACACTCATCATCATCATTCATTATTATGCTCTCGTCTTGAATGTGCATAAAATAGTTGACTTGGACGTAAAGCAGCATTCAATCAATTAATCTTTGTACCATTTGTATAAGCCTATAAGAACGACTGAAATTGTCTTCTACTAACAACTTTGTTCGTACTCTTAAAGTACAAAGTAGTCCCAAAACAACACTTGATAAAACATTTTGCAAATATATCATGACTTTGCTTATTGACAAATATTTTAACTTTGCTGAGGAATTTTAAACTAAAGTATCAAGTTGTAGTCATCTATTCATAGACAGTAAATACACTTCAAATATTAAAACATTGTATATAAATGTAAAATGGCGGAATTTCACTAACCTCTTCTCCAGGTTTGTATTTACCATCCGTCCACAACGCTGATGCTATATACAGTACAATTGGTCTGAGAATTGCTACTTGAAGAGCAAAGCCTGATGCAATGCGAAGATATTTTCTAAAATTAAATATATATAAATATATCTTTATTCCATGTCCCAATGTGAAAATAAAAACTCTTTTAAATGATGCATTAATTAGGGTTTCAAAATGCTGAGCCTGTATCGCTCACCTGGGAGTAGGCAAAGCAGAAACAAATATTACAGGGTCAATGATTGTTATTTAACAATATTGAGGATCTTCTCTAATGTTTCATGTCAAAACTTGAGGGAAAGAGTTTTTTTTTGCATCAGCCGATTAAAAACAAGAATCACCAATAGCGGTCATGTTTTAGTCTGAGCAAGAAGACTAAGGATACTTTTTGGAAAATCATGCATAGATGGTTCCTGTCAAATAATAATTCATTTAAACAAGCAGTTCCAGATGAGAAGATATATTTATGAATCAACCAATCAGAAACAAAAACCATTTACAGCCGCAATATTTCTGTCCAACTAGGAAGAAATGAGGAGAATTCATTAAAGTTCCTGCACAGGTGCTTCCTTCCAAGTATTATTCCATTTGGTCAAGTGGTTTGTCATTTTAAAGATATTAACCACAAGAATCGTCTATGGTGAAACATGAGAAAACTTGATAAAGGACCTTGCATAGGTTTCAGAGTTGATTTTTTTATTATGTTACCCAGTTAGAAATAAGAATTGTCCATCCATGGGGATTTTTGTTTTAGCCAGAACAAGAGGAAATAAGGACACTATACGGGACGTTACAAGGATGCGATATATCAACTATTAATCCAGTTAACCAAGTTTCCGAGGAAAAAGTCAATCCAAAGAAGAATCGTCTATGGTGGCCATGTTTTTTTTTCGATCGGCAAAAAATGAGCAAACTTTGTAACGGACCTTGCCTAGATACTTCTAATAAAATTTTGTTCCAAGCAGTTTTGAGGAAAGGGTTTTAATGTATCAGTACCTAAATTTTCCATATTTATTTAACATTGGTAATTTTGTATTTCAATAACAAAAAAGGAATCGTCGATGACGGTCAAGTTATTTTTATTACATAGAATGCTTTCTGTTAAATATTGTTCCATTTCGTCAAACGGTTTCATTTGGAGATTTTTTATGTTTCAGCCAATATGAAACAGGAATCATATACGGTGGTCATGTTTTTGTCTGATAGCTTTTAGGTGAGCAAACTTTGATAACGAGATGTAAAGTTTGGTTCTATTTAGCCTTGTGGTTTCAGAGAACAAGATGAAAATGTATCCGTTTTCGGACGCTGACCGACGACAGACGATGTGATGACAAAAGTTTGGACAAATTTTTACCAATTTTGGGGCAGAACAAACAATATCAGTAAAATTTCACATTTTAATGGATAATTAATAGTAAAAGTATTTTACAGTAGACGTGTTAGATTTTGAAAACACTGAAATAAGCGGCCCTCTCTCACAAGAATTTTTAATTAAAATCGATCAAAACTTTCATTGCAAGTTGATATGTTACTAGAAGGACCATAGTAACTTATGTAACAGTATTTTAACAAAACTATATATTCACCTTAGACTGAAGTATTTATATTATTCGGAGATTTGTAAAATTTCGTAGTAATAAGATAAAACTTCATGAAACTTTGATAAATGCACTGAAAGCTGGATAAAGGGTGGGACAGACAATTTGCAATAAATTATTTATCCATTGTCTTCCGTTGGTATGAAATAACACCAAATACGACCCGGATATAAGAATATTTAAAGAAGGATAGATAACCTAGTCCTTTTGGCGTTCATAAAAATCGAACCACTCCAGAGCAAAACTTTATTTTTTTTTAAATGAGCACATGAATTGAAATTAAAAATAATAAACCACATTTAAATCTCCAAAGTGTCCGTGACTGGTCTGTTTATAAAATTTTGATCAGAAACGACCAAATTTCTGTATTTTTTAAAACTTTTTCACATGGGTTTACGAGTTATATCTCAGTGTTATTGTTGGTTCTACCACGAAAATTCAGCAAGCGTATAAAATTGACCAATTACAATGTAGGTCGAAAATCCATGTGGGTAGCTAAAACCCAATAAATAATTGACAAAATACCACGTGCAAAAATTGAAACTGTATTTAACTAGAGGCTCAGGAGGCTGAGCCTGTATCGCTCACCTGACTTTTGGCAAAGAAGTTTCAGAGGAGAAGATTT
>JAULBM010065553.1:0-10194 GCA_032357055.1 Geukensia granosissima | reverse complement strand
CAAAAGATCTTTTGTCCACCTTTCACATTTCAACGTGCTGCGGTCGTATTATGTGCTTGCGAAGCACCTCTGTTGACTAGTATATTAATTTATGGTACTTCTTTTGATTAATAAAACAAGTTTTAGTTTTACATGTACATATGTATATGTATATGTTTCATGTTCTGTCATGTTTGTGTTCTTCAGATCGCAGTGTCTGTCAGCTTTCCCCCAATTCTCTGGCCCTTAGGTTGTTTTCTTTCTCTTCCTCTAACATATAATTTTTCTGCTCTGAAACATTTCGTTTTTTAGAATTATTGAACAAAATCACATTTTCCTCTGAATTGTTATGGAAATAAAAATATTTAACCACCATATCTTTTTATGGTGTAGACACCTTAACATCAATTAATCAAATACAGGTTTGTTGATTATGGTTTCCATATCCTGTATCAATATTCCTATATCATATTTGTATTGATGAATTAATTATTGTTAAATAACAAGGAAATGAACACTGGTGTTGTAAATTAATATAATTGCTAGTGTTCTAATGAATTATAATATTAAAATATTGCTGAATTTGCAATAACAGATACTCCTATACAATGGTTTTTTATTATTCACCATTATTATTTTAAATGTCCAACTTCCCAGGCTCTATTGTATCATTTTCAATCTAAGGAGATTGTCACATTATTGTGGTTACACCGCACAGGTGGATCCAGACTTTTGGAAAGGGGGGGGGGGGGGGTGGGGTGTGCACTTTTTGTGAAGCTCTTGATTCATCAATTTCTATCATTTCTAATTGAGATTGAGACCAAAATTTACCCCAAACCTTGGATCTGCCCCTGCACCATCTTCAATAACCGTCAACTGTTTTATTGGTACATCTACTGAAGATTGACTATGTAAATGCATTGAGATTCAAATTGTTTTGTCAATAATTGCACATGTATAGTACATTTTCAAGTCAACCTCAGTATGAAAAAAAGTTTTCAAATTAGATATAATTTAATAAGTACAAATATGTTGAAATTTTCAAAATTTTACTAACACAGCAAATCTATTCCATAAAATGGATTTCTAGTTGTCATAAATAATATGATATTGTGTCCTTGTATTCAGCAAGTTACTATACATCTAAAATAATGGCCTGCTGTCAGTCTGGAGCGATTATTACAGTGATGGTTGTATTATATCTTACATGTACCGGTATTTCTTGGTTACATCAATATCTTTTAGATTTAAAAACCGATTTGAATACAAACAACATCCCCAAATCTCTTAAATGATATTGTAAATTAAGGTAAAGTTTGGTGTAATAAAATTAAGTTTAAAATTTTCATGTTTTTAATGCTAGGTTACTAAAATACATGTAACTGTTTGACAGGATATTCTGGGGAAATTCCCACTTGTCAAAATATAAAAATGTACATTATGTACATGCTATAAGATGTATACAATTAGAGCTTTTCACTGTCAGGATAATTTTATAAAGTTTTTTATGTGAATTTATTTTCAACAAAATAGAAAAAGTGGGATATGGTGTAAATATTCATGACACAAACATCTCATATATACAAGTAAATTTCAAGCAAAGGAACAACGCTTTGATTGCTGTTCTTCATCTCAAAGTCACATTGAGGCCTTGCTTGTGCAGTGGTCCATCCAGAAACTGAAAAGGAATTGGTGCTCACAAAATAAAAACACAAATAGCACTGACATGTGAAACAGCATCTTTGGGCACTGTTTATAGGAGAACTATGTCTAAAGCTGTTTTATGTGTTGATTAGGTTTTGAATATATGATACTTAACAGAAATAGACATGTAGACCTATCAGAAATACACTGTGTAGACCTATGAGAAATAGACATGTAGACTATCAGAAATACACATGTAGACCTATCAGAATTACACTGTGTAGACCTATCAGAAATACACATGTAGACCTATCAGAAAAACACATGTAGACCTATCAGAAATACACATGTAGACCTATCAAAAATACACTGTGTAGACCTATCAGAAGTACACATGTAGACCTATCAGAAATACACATGTAGACCTATCAGAAATACACTGTGTAGACCTATAAAAAAACACATGTACGGAAGACCTATCAGAAATACACATGTAGACCTATCAGAAATACACATGTAGACCTATCAGAAATACACATGTAGACCTATCAGAAATACGCTGTGTAGACCTATCAGAAAAACACATGTACAGAAGACCTGTCAGAAATAGACATGTAGACCTATCAGAAATACACTGTGTAGACCTATCAGAAATACACTGTGTAGACCTATCAGAAATACACATGTAGACCTATCAGAAAAATCAGCATCGTGGCTTGCTGGAACACTTATGTCTGTAAATAGAAGCAAGTTTTTTACCATTCTTTCCATTTTGAACAGAAATAGCTGTATTGGGAGGCACCCAGTTAAAATTATGAAGAGTCATACTTGCCCTTGCAGTCACTTTTATTTAGCAGCCACTTAATTTTAAAGGCCACTTTTTTCATTCCTAATTGTTATAAGATTTTTCCATGGATGAACTTTGTTTAAGAGGTCACTTGCCTAAAATGGACACTTTTGCTTCTTCTTAAAGGTGACATCTTAATACAAGTTTGACTGTAATGATAAAAATATTAAGATAAATGAATAAATAGTTGGTACAAATTTATTATGTAAACTTTACTATTGTAGAAGGAATTTTACTATTTATAAAGAACCACAACAGATTAAATAGTTAATACCTATAATCAATATTCTATTATCATATATGGGTAACCCAGTAGCAATAAAACTGCAATGTATTGTCGCAGATGTATCCTATGTGACGCAAATTACATGTTTTAACAAATGTAATTAAAGTCACTGGATATTTACGTCACCTGAAATAGATCCAATATTTACAATAGCTAGTTGTATGTTTCCAGTAAATTTCCATAAAAAATGTATTTTTTATGTGAATTTGATTGATTTATTTGTTCTAACTTAAAATTATTTGCTTTTTTTCACCTGAAAAATCTATAAAACTGCTTAAGTAAATATGACGTAAAAATTAATGTCAATTATGATGGTAATGTCAACTGATAATTGTCTTAAGATGGGAAACTAATGTCTTTCACTGGAAATGGTTTCTTTAAAAACAACAACAGTGCGGTTTGTCCTTACTGCGAAGAAAATTGTCACATGCATTCAATCATTATTGATTTGTATCAGAAATAAATGTCCGAGGTTTCTCTCTTAAGACATTAACATTGTAGATGTTTGAATTAATCCGTCACTGTGGATTACAATGAGGTCTTGAGAATTACATGTATCATGGTATTTGTAGAATCTTTCAGTGAGCAGTTAAATTACATGTAGATCTTTCGTTTTTATAGAATTGATTTCTCCTTTTTTGAAATCCTTTTTACTGTAAATAGGACAAAATAATATAAGTAATTGTTGATATGTACATGTACCAGTACTTTACAAAAAAAAAGAAAGATATACTTCGAGTAAAAAATAAGAAAATGTATTATTTCAAAAGTTAAAAAATATTAAATCTACATTTAAACATTCATATGAAATTTTTATATAATCAAGTTTGATGCAAATTTACAAATGAAAAAAGATATATGTTGGGACAAAATAAATGCAATAGGCCCTTCTTTCAAAAAGATTTGTTATTAAAAATAGAGGTCTGGCAATATTGTGGATTTACCTATTTTAGGGTAATCAGTAAATTGCAAGTTAAATGTTACACTTTTACATGCAGTCCACTCAAATAAAACTATCCTAAGAATTGGCTACATTTGTAATTTTGGGATTGTACCTTGTAAAAATTTAAAATTTCAATGACACTAACCATTGTAGTCATTAATTAAGTACATGTAGTTGATATTAATAAAAATTTTGACATTCAGTGTAATTACTGCTATTTTGAAAATGTGTTTATTAGGATGGTCAAGTAACAGACTGAAAATGTTATTGGTTTTTAAGCACCTTTGGCTTGATTAGGTATCATTAACCTTCCTTTAAATGAACCAGGTAAATAATTCTCATTAAGTTATAATGGGAAAAAATTATTAGAGCAATGTTCTAATGCATAAATAAATTTTAAACAAAAATGAAATGGGAAAAAGGAATGTATCATCATTATCTTTGTTTTGAAGAAATTTGGGGAAAAATAAGTGATGCTAGATGGCATTATCCATTATTTAAAGGAACTAAAAAGGACTTTAGTTTATATGTTATTCAAGTTTTCACTATAAGATAATAAGATGTAAATAAAAGTACATGTCAGAGATTGTTTTAACTAAGGTTGTCAATTTCTATACTTCCTTATTACCCAATCATATTTCCACTTGTGTACATCTTTACCCTAAGGAGAAAATTTGTTTTGATGTAATTTGAAATCCAAAAGATAGTATACCTACATGTACATGTATGTTTAACAGTAATAAATTTCATCAGTAGTACATTTCATTATTCAGTAGTTGTCAATCAGGAAATCAGCATAAAGTGCATGAGCTCTTAATTTATTACATGTCAGCTTCGTCGATTATCTCCCTTGATAAAATTTTGTACATCAGATTATACAAAATGTCATACATTTGGCAAAGAGGAAGTGAAAGGAAAATGAATTGCCAGACAAATGGGGGTCAAATCAACAGAAAGGCCATTTTTAGAAAATAGACTAGAGAATATAGGACACATGCTATACATATTAACTAAAAATAAACATACACCTATGAGCAATGTGATCCCTCACCAAATACGATGAAATTGAGGGCAGTGACACCTGCCACATTTCATTGTCCATTTTCCAATCTTGTATTAGTTATTTCTGGACAAATTGGAAGGCTTTAAGGGGTTTCAACCTCCAGTGGCAGAAAACTTTGACATCTACCATGACTTTTTGGTATCTTTTAATTATTTCAGAATTAAAAAAAATTTTTTTTTTTGTCAATCATCCTTCAATTAAGAAAAATGGTATCGAATGTAGATCCACAGACCTTAAGCAACACTTATACTTCTTTCTTGCCTATTGTTTCTGTGTTTTACTCATTTTTAATCTTTGTCCATTGTCGAAGGACATACAGTAACTTGTAGATGATGGGTTGTTTGTAGTTAGGACTTTTTTGAAGGAGTCTCATACATTATGTCACAACTCCTATTTCTATGAAAATACATGTACATGTTATTATAAGTAGGGCAAGATGTAGGAGGAAATTTGATATTGATTTTTTTTCACAGTTTTTGACATCCATATAAATGAGTGAGAAATTTAATCCTTATTAACACATGCACAGTGAGAACAGTGTCTGATTTGTGTTATAAAATTTAATTTATGAGATAAAGTAATAAGGTATGACATTATTTTATATAATAACAAAGTAATCTTGGTAGTCATTTTAAACTTATTCACATCACCCATTATGAAATTGTAAAATAAGAGTTTGCACCAAGCTTGGTACCCTACAGAAGGGTGCACTGTACTCACTATTGTTACATTTATAACATTTGTTAGTTACCTGCCCTTGGTCAGTAAACTTTTAAGGTTAATGACATTATATGACTGAAATAACTTTTACACCCTAATCAAACAGGGGCCTGGGAGGATGAGTGGTCTTGTTGTTGATTCAAACTTGCCTGTACAGATCACTGTAGCCTTTGTAGCTATCACCTATACAGCATCAGGTCACACCAGAGTTTGTACCATAAAAAAACTGGTTGTGTTAAACTCATACTGCACATGATAAGGTTTGTCAGTTACCTGCCCAAGGTCGGTGGTTCTCTCCGGTTTCTCCGGCTTCCTCAACCAGTAAAACTAACCACCGCGATATGACTGAAATATTGTTGAAAGTGGCATTAAACCCCAATCAAACATAAATCTAGTAATTTGCTTAATTAATGAAATTTTGAATTAAAACTTATTAATGGTAAAAGCTGTTATTATGATCTGTAACCATGTTATCTTAGATTTTTTAAAATTAAAATTTCAGTGCAATATGATGCAATAGAAGATGTAGGTCAAGCTCACCATATATTATTGTTTGGTTGTACAGAGCCAGCCAGTAATGATTTAACATGGTAGGTACCAGTAATTGTTAACCAGGTTGTTTATGCTACCATGCTTGCATGTACATACCATACCAGATTTAGGCATTGCATCTAGCAAGGAAGAATTTTATTCTAGTTGTATGTAGGAACTGCATATAGAAAGAGATTTAATTTTAAATTTTTTGGGAAAAAAATTAAAGCCTTCAAATTCCTAACAATTCAAGGATACAAAGGTTTACAATTTTTTCCTATGGACCACCATTTTTTTCCTTTCAAAATGCTGGTCAAAAATTTAATGAAAACCTATTTATTTTATCTCTACACTGTACCTGTTCACACAAAACCACTGTACCTGTTCACACAAAACCTATTCAACATGAAGTGTGAGCAGTGTCCAACAGTATGTTCAATAAATATACAATATTAGGTCAATGTCTGAAAAATATCAATTTGTTTGTATGAGGCTAAGAAACTGCGGAGGAGCGAGGTTTACTGAGCCTTTCAACAGTTTTGTGCCGATTACAAAAAAGTTGATATTTTTGAGACATTGACCTTATATTGTTTTTATACTGCACTCAATTACTATTATTTTATAGGAATAATATCTTGAATTACCCAGGGCAAGGGGATATTTCGAGTTCATCAGCAGCTATATCAAGTCGACATGATAAGACCTGTGGTTTATTTATGGCGGGGGGGGAGGGGGGGGTAAAGTGTTCAACCCGCCTGATTCTTAGACAGATAGACAGACTGGCACGTTAATAATGTAAGAAAATGTTTAAAACACGTATTTTCTTTCAGTATTAGAAGACTGTTTCAAATTTTACATACTTCTTTATTTTGTATAGGCATTGTGGAAGAATTTGTAAATCCACAGAACAGATTTTATTTGCCTGGGCTAAAAATGCCCCTCCACTTAAATTACCAAAAGGTAAGTAAAACAAATACAGTATATTTGGACCAGAAGTCTTTGGGCACTTTAGGAAAAATATCTGACACAGTCCGTTCTTTGGTCCAATAACATTTTTTCTAGGTAGTAAAAATGCACTTAATTGGTAAACCATGGATGAATGTCAATTCTGCAGAATATTTTGTCATTTTTTTTAAACTTCTGCAAACATGACCTAGAAAAATTTTAACTGATTGAGAAAGATAATGACATGAAATTCAAACATAAAAAGCAAAAATTTAAACACAGGCTCTTAAAAAGTTTAAACTTGAAAAATTGGTTTTTTTTCTAATTTTCACATAAAAATTTTCAAATTGTTTGAAATCATGACTTGATTTAAGGGCCTTATATTCATTTTGAGTATTAAATCATACCTTATTATGCATTGATCTTTTAAAACAACATTATGAGACAATCTCATAATGCAGTTTATATTTTTAGAACTATGAGGACAAATAATGTGTTTGTTATACATTGTCCTTTTAATTAACAAGTAATTTACAGTATTTAGACATTTGTTACTAAAATAATTATCATGTTTTTTATTAGCCTTGTTTAGTTTTTCTACCCCAAACAATTTAGATTTTTGAATGCATGAGTGAGTTTTACTTGATCCTACCAGAATTAATTGATTTCTGTTTTCAGATGTTGGTTTCCATGTCTCAGGCACTTCTAATATAAATTATATAGTTGTACAGATTCATTATGCTAAACCCCTGCCAAGTAAGTAACAAATGCTTTTAGGATGCAAAATAAGTCGAAATGGTGATGATCTTCATATTGAATCTCTTATTGTTAGCTGTTGATAACTGTTATTTCCACAGTCCAGGTACATGTAGTAATGTGTTTAAACTTCCAGTTTGTAGAAATATGATTATCAATGGTTAATTATGTAAGATTTTGTTTCTCCTGTCCATTATAGAGACAAACTTTCCCATGTAGTCACTTGTACATTGTATTATGTCACTTGATTTTAAGGTCAGCATTTTCTGTAAGATTTTATCATGATTGAACTTTATTTAAGAGGTCACTTGTCTTTAATGGTCACATCAGGTGACCTCTTAAGGGGGTACCCAACACTATCACGAAAATAAATTCCACTTGTTTAATTTTCTTTATATTTTGTTTAGACATTTACTTTGATGAAAGAAAGAAAACATGAAAATTTCAAGAAAATTTGAACCACACATTCCTCTGGATTATAGTATTTTCATCATCAAAAGTTTGGATCACTGAGATGCATTAATTTTAATATAAAATGATACTTGATTAAATCATTTAGATGATCTTACAGAGTTATTTCCCTTAATAGGTGTTGGGTACCCCCTTAATACAAGTTTCACTGTATTTTATTTCTATTTCATAACTATGATTTCAAAATGTGAAAATAATAGTGCTATCAAGTGTGTAAAACTGCATGTGCTTGTCACTATTTAGTATTTTACACACTGAGTTAGAGGTCAGAGAATGGCTAAAGTGAGAATTTTTGTAAGCAAAAGTCATTGAAGGGTCAATTTTTTACATATCACAGTTTTGATGAATATGTTTATAAATTTTCAAGAAATATTTCATGTACTCGTAAGTTACTTAAATGAAGTTTATTTATATTTATAACACCAATATTGTGCTTGACCTGAAATGGTAAATTAATGTGCAGCAAAAATAAGTAAGTTTTTTTTGTATAAACCAAAATTTTATGATTGTAGAAAATTCACCGAAAGACCATTCTGGAATACGGTTACATGTTACCTCACAGAGGTAAGTTCTGTATAGATATTAATACACGTATGCATGTTATTGGCAAAAGTATCACATAATTAAAGCTAAAGTTGTTAAACAGAATTTTTTCAAAGTTTAGTCACCAGGTTCTCAGATTTTTAAGTAGGAATAGATCAGAAGTCTCACAAAGGCTTATTTATCATTGAGATTAAAAAATTTACAATTCAAGAATTTTATTGAAAATCATGAAAAATGTGTGAAGTTTTTAATGCATAACAGAGTCAGTGCTGAATATGTCTGATGGTGGTGTAAAAGTGAGGGATGTGATGCATGCAAATGAATAAATACTATACTCTAAACCAGGCAAAGTAGGCAATTCTGATGTCTAAACACTGACTATTTTGTAATGTTTTCTTTTTCAGACAATTTTTTGAAGCAGGAATATTTTTATTGTTATCATATTCAACAGTAATTCGTCCACACCAGGAGAGTAAGTACCCAGTCATTATTACAGTGAAATCTGTGTAAACCGAACACTTAGAAAACTGGAATTCTGTCTTAACCAGACTGATCCTTTAGTCCCTTTATACAAGTTTTCATTTGTTTTTAGCCTGCTTAACCAAACACCTGTCTAAACCGAATATTTCTTCAAGTCCAAAAGGAGTTTGGTGTAGACAGGTTTCACTGTAAATGTGAATGTGTCAGACATCCTGGAAAGTGCATGTCTATTTATTTCAGCCTTCAGCATGGTGTGGGAGGATGGGTATTTCTAACATGTTAAGACCTGTCAAGATTAATTAAAGTCTTCAAGGTAGATATTTATGGTGCAATGAATAGGGGAATGAGGGAGTTTTTTGGCTAAGAGCATGTTTTTTTCTCCGACATTCGAAAAGAGAAAGTCTCAAATGGCTCAAATTGTCCCCCCTGTCTATTTTTTTTTGTACAGAAAAAACGTGATGTTTCACCTTTCAAAAAAAAAAAAAACAATTGGATCACAGTAGATTTCTTTTTTTGCTTGTCAAATCCAGAAATGCATCAGTAATTACAACCGCCCCAAAGTTGCTCAAATATGAAGAATGTCTTTGGAGTGTTTGGTGACAATTCTGTATGGATAATGTTTTCTAAAATCTGTACTTTTGTTAACAGATTATTAGTACTTGATAAGATTTCATTACATAACAGAGTAAAATGTTTTAGATAATTGTACTGTTACAGGTTTGAAATATTTTTAAAAATTTTACCATTGATCCAAAAACTACCACACTTGTTACATTTTCTGTCATAAATCATTCTGAATCTTATGATTTGTGCCAAAACGTTTTGGTTGCTAAAAATTTTTATACGACCGCAAAAATTTTGTGGTCATATTATGTTCTGGCATGTCGGCGTCGGCGCCCGTATACAGTTAGGTTTCTGTTCAATAACTTAAGTTCTATTATTTGGATCCATTTCAAATTTTAACACAATGATACTCTATATAAAAT
>JAULBM010065542.1:0-10194 GCA_032357055.1 Geukensia granosissima | reverse complement strand
TTTGTAATGTTCGTGTTACTCTATTTTTAGTTTTCAGTGTGGTGTTGTGTGTTCTATGTCTTTCGTTTCATTTTGGCCATGGTCTTGTCTGTCTTCTTATTTCTTACTTAACGATTTCTGTCTGCCCCTTTGGTATCTTCGAATTCCTTTTAAAGTACAGAATTGGGCAAATGTGAGAATGAAGTAAAAATAATCTTAAAACAGACCAACATAGACCCACTTAAAACTCAAATGTGATCACGGCTGGCCCACAAGGTAGGTCTTTCTTACATTTAATTAAATACCATCTGCAATTAGTTTCTCCTATCTTAATATTGTTCAGCATAGGGACATTTTCTTTGTCGCAGAAGCTGAAAACTAATGCCTGTAGCAAGCATGGTCCGACAAAAATATGCAAAATTAGTGAGGTCCTTCATATAAAACTTGATATGAACACAAAAATTCAATGAAAACAAATGACATATGCAAAATGGCTGACCCATGTGTTTCTTGGGCTATGGAAGATTTATGGATCAAGTGTCTGCTATAAATAACTCTAAATATGAAAAATTTGCAGCATTTATTGTGCACAATATAGGCTAATATTAAATATTAAATAAATTGTCATGGGAATGCTGAATATTGTGATGACTAGCAGATAAGCAGTAAACATAAAAATACTATAAAATAAAACTACCCTGGCCATAAACACTCTATATGAACACATCCTTAAAGTTGTCTATATAGACAATGCAGTAGAATATATAGTAATGTACATTTCATGAACTGAGTCGCTCACTTTTATTAATTTTGTAAAAACCTTTCTTATTAAATGAAATGTAATACAAATTTTGGTAACTTTCCAATATTTGGGATTTTTAGACAAGCTCTTTGTTTTTCCCCTCTCATTTGGAAAATTGAAAAAAAGTTGTTGTTTTCTATTATACCTATTTTTGCTCAAAAGATTTGTGACTTTATGAAAAAGAAATATATTTTAAAACATTCAATCTCTATGAGCACATATATTTAAACAAAATGTCAGTAAAAAATAAGCTGGACTGTACAAGAAATGCAAAAATTTAGACATTGTACATAGGAACTTTAATTTTTCAAAATCAACAATTTTCACATGAGCACAGGGCAAGCAACAATACCTGTAATATTTTGAACATCTAATTTGGTTGCCAATAAGATTGTTGAATCTCTTTCTAAATTACTTAACAGTTTGTGTTACTGATTTCAGAATGAACAGCAAAAAACGAGAGCTTCAGTTCATGAAACATTCACTATAGTCTACTGCAGTAAGTACTGACATTGTAATAAAATTATTGTTAACATATTTCTTATTAAAGTTGTGACCACATACTGACATGAAAAATTTACAGACAATACAAAATATGAAAATGTCATACATGTTTTTTAAACCATTCATATATTTGCAAATTTTAAACACATAAAAAGCATATGGATTATTTCAACAGTCATTGGAAGACACAATCTTCATTGCAGATATAGAATAATTGTTACACTACCCATTATCATGGTGTGCTCTGGTCAACATAAATGTGTACCTCATAACAGAAGTTCTATCTAACCTTTTAAAAGATCATTCCAATAGGAACATGTATTATGTAAGGCTTATTTCATCAGGAAGAAATATTACAACAAAAAAAGTTCCTGACAAAATGTTAAAATAAAATTTGTTCTTCATGAACTTCTGTTATGGAGAACTTCTTTAAAATGACAGTAAGACCCCTATGTCTAATGTTTCTATTCATTTTATGTCAATACTTATTAATCTACTGTAAATTTCATATGGACTGTTCCCACAGGTGACAGTTAAACATTGATTAATATTTTTTTCCATAAAGTTCCTTTTATACTTGTATACTGGAAACATAACAAAACAAAGCTAATACTACTGTGACCATGACCCTTTAAAGGTCAAAAACATCAACAATACAATAATGTAGAAAATACATTGTATATTTATTATCATTAAAAGTACACAAAATAGGGTGTAAAAATGTGATTCGTTGTGTAAATCATGTAAAAATTGCTTGTATAAATTATATGTGAGCTGTACAAAAATTTTAGGTAAAAATTTGTCTCTGTAATATTCTGGAAAATTTTAGGCATAAAAAATTATCTTGAGCCTTTAGAAAATGATGAGAGTCTAAAAAAGGACTTGCCACATAACTTACTTTTTTATAGATTGATGAAATCGATAAAAAAGGAACCTCTTCCAGTCTTTTCTTAAAAAAACTTTATAGAAAGCTTTTATTTGGAATAAGTGAAGGTCTAAGAACTAAAAATAATTTTTTAAATACAATGTCAAATAAAATCAATATCCCTCAAATCTAAAAATAAATGGAATAGAATTAATACTAAAACAACACAGAAGAATAAAGTGCACTCTCTATATATCAGCACATTTGGAAAAAGGCAAATCTTTTGCAATGGCAACAGATTAAGGGAATATTTATATACAAACAAAATTTTGGAAAAAGAGACCCGAAAAAGTGTGGCAATAAAATAAACACCATTTAGGGGTGGCGATATAAGGAGAGCGCACTGTATTCTAGTTAGTCAACAATGTAAATTTGTATATGATTTATGATATTTTTACAATATTACATCAATGCTACGTACATTATAAATCAATATATAATATATTATTTTCATTACAAGATGTATGATACCTATTAAAACCTATTAAAATGCTTATGTAGATATGGATATGACAGATCTAGATAGCGGGTAAATGATTAAGGGCCTTTCCAGAATTAATTTTTGGGGATTTGGGTCAAAAGGGACCTCAATTAAGATTTGTTGATTGGTGGCCATTTGCAAAACAATTTTGGTTAGTGGCCATTTATAAAACAATTGAAGAAATAACCAGTGAATATTTTATGCATGGTGGAGTATGTGTTTTCTGACTTCCCTATACTTTAATTTTTTTAATAGCCCAATCCGTTTATTGCTGGTTTGCCATGAACTGTTATCTTAATCATCAATAAATCAATGTTGATGAAACAATTATGACCGAATACTTCATTTTTGTGTTGAAATGTGGCAAGATAAAATAAAGACTTATTGCACATGTTCAATCTATCAAATATTTACAAGAAATTACTGGTAACTTCTCAGATCATTTTCATCATTTAATGCCACAGGAAATGCACAACCCAAATTTTTCTAACAATAGAGCTTAAAATTCAGTGGTGTTTATCTTTCAGACTTGTGAACAGAACGCACACAGATATTGACATTACAGTATTGACACATTACAGATGCAGATTTGTTAATGTCAAAAATCATTATTTTTCCCCAAAAAATGAAAAGTAATAATTAAATTTAATTCATCACTTCTCTATTTCTAAACCAAATCTGATGTCCAAATGTTTGTTATTGTGCAATTTGAGCTAGTTTCTGAGGTAATCCATTTACAAAAGTTTTTACCTTAGACTGCTGTTCTTGTATTCTCCTGAAAAACTATTTTATTTCATACAATGTAGTTCATGTTTCACTCTCAACTCTACATCCAATTAGAAACAGACATTAAATGATATGTTTATTTAGAAGGTTATAAAATAGTAACCTAACCTTCAAATATGAATGCCCTTACCTCAGAGCTAATCTAGTAAATGGTTTCCCACAACAAGAGGCTTATATTAACCCTTAACATGAACAGAAACTAATTAAACAATTTAATGATAAATCATCTTTTTTCATAAGTAAGTGAAGCGAGCTTTTTATAATAGAAATGTGGTTAAATGGATGATTAATATGTCATACTTAAATGACAAAAAACTTTGGTCAATATGGTAACCAAGCAAGAATCTCTTTCCAAAAGATTAAATAAAAAGTCAAAAAGGTTGTCGAAAAGGACTAGAATTCATGTGGAGAACACAATTTCTACTGATTTGCTTGCCTTCTAGAACTTGCAACTTTCGAATATAACAACTACCCATAACATTAATTTCAATGCCTTCAGGGATAAGGTGCTATATCATTTTCTGACTAAAGATAAACAAAAAATAATATTTAAAAGAAAGAATATGTAATATATGCCAAAAAAGAAATCTTTTATGGATTGTGTAATGCATAATTTCTCGTTAAAATGTTGTCTTTAGTTTTGCCATGGGGCATGATTGCCATTTTTCTTAAATAATCTTTTTTAAGCTCTTCCAGCTATCATTCCTTGGTACAGTATGAGGTTAACATCTGCAAACAGCTACTAACAACTGCTATCACAAATAATATAAACATTAAAAAAAAAAACAAGCAAAGCTATTAACAACAGACCAACAAGAATACCATACATACATTGTACTAAACTGAAAATGGTGAGCAATGATAAACTATATTTGATTGTCTATATTGCTATTGGATTTCAATGAAAAGAAAACTCCGATTTATTCACAGCATTAATTTTGGCTTTCTTTAGTAAAAAATTGAGCAAAATAACACCAATATAATCCTTTTGTTAGACAATTTCATTATATTTCAATTAGACCAGAGTTGTGTTTGTATTTGTTTTGTGTCTGCATTCATATAGGCTTGAAGCTGTTTGATGTCAAAAACAAACACAGAAATTAAAGGTATACATGTAATATTAAGACAAATACATTTATATCTAATATCTTAGTCCAAAAAACTTGTTATCAAAAATATATGTAAAAGCATCAGATATATGCAGTCAATACAACTTATAAGGGGCAATTTCATATAAGCAAGCTGTTTAATTTCTGTGATTGTTTGTTTTTCATGCTCCCAGTCACAAAACAAATAAAAAATCAAATGTGGCCTAACAGTAAATTAAGAAATTAATGTGATGTTTTAACAAAAGTGTAGGATGCCAGAGAATTAGAATTGCAACCAGTAAAGACCTGCAATATGTGCTCTGCTATTTGTTTGTTACTGCAGAAGTTACATTTATATATACTATATTACTGACGTTCGGTCTCGTATTCAGCCATTGTTGTCAGAACTTCAAACTCCTCAGGTTTAAGACATATCATAGCATTGATATTTTTGCCTTGTGACTCCTACTTTTTTAAAATTTCCTTAAATACATCTAAAATTTACCATTTTATTAATTTTTATGAAACTTTTGTTTTTTCTTTATAGGTTTTAAAAAGGTAAAACCTACTTAGGATAAATGAAGAATAACCCTTCCCCCAAAATTTTCAAATATACTGAACCTCAAAAGAAACGTCGCATTTTAAAATACAGTCGAACCTTGTTGTGTCGAACTCGGTTGTCTCGATATCTCGGATAACTCGAGGTATTTACTTGGTCCGGGCAAAATTCCCATTGAATTCATGTAGTTTTACCTCTGATGGCTCGAACTCGGTAGAATCGAAATCTCGGATAATTCGAGTACAAACAGAAGACCCTTCACATAAAAGTCAGTGTTAATTTACTCCCTTGTATCGAAGTTCGAGGTCGGGAAATATCAATCGAATTTCTACTGAAATATATTTTTATTTACAACGAAATAAATTGAATGGCCTGCTAGTAAAGGTGATTTCTTGTACTAATTAACATGTTTATACAACGGTTAGTGGCTTCAACCTTTGATTACGCATGGCCAAGCTAACACGATGTCAGTTTTTTTATCTGAGCTTATTACCGACACGAATTCAAACGACCCAAGCCTTTAACAGGGGTGATTGAAACTGATTAAAGCTACATTTTCTTTATGATCATTAAATGTGAATTCTGTTCACCATTTTTTCTTAAAACACTCAGAAATGACGTATCAGGAATCGTTTCTTTTCGCTAGTGCTGTGACATTCATTCTGTAATTTATATGAACTTACCAGTTATTGTCTGCGATGAAACTTGTAAATGTATGTTAAGCTTTCAATTTAACGTTTTATTTAGTAAAGATATTTGTAAAAGTGGTTATAAAAAATTCTTGCTCGAACAATCAGGAGCAACATACATACTGTGCCACTACCTACATATAAAAGATATAATTTTTATGCCCGACCTCTGAACCTCGGATAAGTCGAACATATTACGGAGGTCCCTGCGACTTCAACTTAACGAGGTTCCACTGTAGGTAAAATGTAGGTAAAATAATGTTTAAAAAAATGTCTAGCTTTTAAATTGGCTTACCGACTAGCAAGTTTGGACTGACACCATCAAAAAGATTACAAGATAATCAATAACAGACATTTTTTCCTTTAGTCAAATTATTTTAACATATTTTTTTTTTATAATAAATTAATATGAAAATATTGGAATTCGGCATAAATGATACAAGTGAAGGTGTAGCAATCATACCATCCCGCCTTGATGATATCTTTATCATCCCGGAAAGTACACCGGCATCGTACCCATAAAGATAGTCACAAGATTCCAATGTATATCATATTTCATATCATTTCAGAAACTTTTGTGTCCATTAATATTTAAAAACGATATATGGGCATAAAAATATATGTTTTATTTAATTTATAAAGGTCAGGAATTTGGGAATGATAACAAAATATGAAAACCTAGCAAATAACCCCATTGTAGACGTGAGAGAAAGCACCATATTTTTTCTGCTCGTTAGCAGGGATTTTGTGCTTTAATAAACATAAGCATTGGACGAATTATGTGGGAAAAGGTTTGAAATTTTATTTGGTAACATAAAATTTTAGGAAAAAATTAAACAATAACTGACAATGAGTACGAATTTCGATGCCGAAATTTTGTTACATTGACCCATCGAAAAATGCATGAAACCACCCTTTTTAAACACCATTTGCCTTAAGAGAGAAAATAGAATTTTTCTATTTTTCACACGATAGTTATTCAAAACGGTCACTGCTTTGTTGCCATAAAAAGTCAGGTCATTATCCTTATTATTAATGATACCACAATGTCAAAACCACATATTTACGCTGAAATCGGGTAGCACATTGTCAGTAATACAGATATTAATATTGGCAAAAACAGGAATGTGTCGATACAACTTGAGCAAAAAAAAAATGTATATCCAATTTATTGTGTTTGTCTAAGTCTATAGACACTTCCACCAAAAAAGTTTGTTCACATCTAGTGTTTTGTAATTAACATCTTGAGAGAAAGAGAAGTTTTTAGTAAACAGTTTCAAATGTTTTGTAAAAAAAAAATATGGGCTTTTTCATGACATACCCCATAAAATATTAAATTAAATTAAAATATATGATAAAAAGTATATGATATGAGGTTTTCTATATACAGTGAAACTTGTGAAAACCGAACCCTGAAAAAACCGAATTTCACACTAAATCGAACGATTCCTAAAGTCCCGAAATAATTCCCATTCATTTAATACAAATTATACCTGAAAAATCCGAAATCTCTTTAAATCGAATTCCGAACATCAATTAAAGTCCCGTTCACTTTAGTGTATTGTATTTTCACCTTTACTATCCGATCGATTAATTACAATCAAAACAAATTTGACACACTTCGCTTGGGTGAATAACACCTGTTGAAAGGGGTACAACAAGGGTGATTAATTTGATTGAATGATGAGTTGTTTTCAGTTGTTTTTATACGTAATTGATGTTCACACCTTTACGATAAAATCAAATTAAAAATTTACTTGTTTAAAAATGGACACACCAAAGAAACGTAAAATTGGAATTGAGAATGAAAATCCATCTCCGTCGCCGAAAAGAGCACAAAAGGAGCTTTCTCTTGAGATAAAATTGGATTATTTCAATATTTAAATATTTTTATATCTCACATGTAGAATTTTTATATAGAGAATTGATTTATACAATACCAATGAAAAATCAAAATGATTTTAATGATACCAAGTTGGACCTTATTTAAAACCATTTTTATTTTCCAGATGGCATGTTCTAACATCAGGTATGGAGAAGGGGTTACACAGGAAGTTGGACTGGTAGGTTTTAATACTGATATCTTTTAGACTATTTGGTCTTTCCATCATGACAAGTATCATTTGAACAAATAGATATATGTTTTGTAAATGATTGGTCTGGTCTGGTCTGGGGGCTAGACGGCGACTAACACGGTGTGTAAATGATTGAGCTTACCAAATATTATTTATATCATTTCCAATGTTGTTGGTTCAGGCAGTTATGATAATCACCAATGAAAGTTGCGATCATCATTGAAAATAAGATAATTGAAGTTATGGGTTGTCCATCGTTGTCCATCATTGACAACACTATTTTACAAATTAGTAATATGCCCAATTTTATTGGTCCACTAACTTTCAAGATCCCTTGACATTTTAGACATGGATTATAAGATTATGTATTAAAAATTGTAAATAATAAGCAGAGATAATTTTGTAGAATCATGTTATGTCTAGACTAAAGCCACAATATAAAAAGCCCATAAAATTGGTTAAATTTTGATTCACATTTTTTTGTTCACCAGGAAGTGGTATCCTTGGCTTAGTTTTTCATTTAAAAACCTAAATAACCTGTATTAATATCCCTGTCTTATATTTAAAAGACAGAACATGGAAAATATACCAGTAAGACATAATCCACATCTTCCTTAAGTTTATAGCAAAATCTCAAAAGTTACATTAAACTGCATATAAAGTGCTTTTCTGGATATTTCTTGATCAGACAAACTTTAAGAATTTCTTGTAACATTTGGGGACCAAATGAAAACAATTCATGATGTTATATATGCGAATAAGCCAAATATAAGGATAACAATCAGGAATTTTTACAAATTACAATTTGAAAGAGTTGTCTCCCATATTGGACGGTATATTGATAGAGATATAAAGGTGAAATTGAGGTTTTGATTTTTTAAAATTTTGTTGCAGCTAAAATTTAAAGCACAAATCAATCTTTTTGTTTGTTTTATCAATGCACATTAGACTGATTTTTTTCTCTTGGTAAATATTATGGATTTGCGAAAAATAGTGAAATTTAAGATTGTCTCATGTTACAACTATATTGAGACACCGTCCCGCATGTTAGATAACTCTTACAAAAACATAAAATTACAGATGCATCTTGGGTTACAAAACTGGGGAATACATTCCAGTAATAGAAAATAAATCAGAAAATGAATAAGAGCATACAACTAAAACATGTTGAAGCTATACGACCACATTTTAAAATGTCCCTTAAGAGACAGATTTATTTCTACACATAGGCGTTAATATATAATTAACAGGATTGTAAGAACATGGGTGCCAAGAATGTGGTAGTGATGACAGATAAACACCTTGAGAAGTTAGACTGTGTGAAGACTGTATTACAATCCCTCAACGACAACAACATCAACTACAAACTCTATACAAATGTCAGGGTGGAACCCACCAATGAAAGGTAAACAGCAAATATTTTACAAAAATCCTGCACATATTTTTACGCCCACACCATTTTTCTTTTTATTTTCAAATTTCCCTTTGAGTAAAAATACTGACTGGAAATATCTTCAGTGTGTCCAAAACTGACCTGGAGGTAATGTTCCATAAAACATTTCCAGTTATTGAAACCGAAGACAACAGCATCATAAATATAAAATAATTTTTTTTTAAAGTTGGATTAGAATCCAGGATTTTTTTATTATGTATTTTTTGAAAGGCAGAAAAATGGAAATAGAATTTTATTCCACAACCAATTTTTTTTGTAATTTCATTGAAAGTTGAGACTCATTATTCTGTCATGTTTATAGATGTCAACTGAACAGGATACAGATTTCACAAAGCATTCAGGTTATGGAAGTAAGAGATTTAATGATTAATTTCTTGGATTATTTGTAAAACTGACATAAGATTTTCTTTGAAAATTGCAATAAAACAAATAATAATGAGGTTTTATTGCTTTAGTTTCCAGGCAGCCATAGACTTTGCAAAGGAAGGAAAGTTTGACCTATTTTTAGCTGTAGGTGGGGGTTCAGTGATGGACACATGTAAAGCGGCCAACTTGTATTCCAGTAATCCATCAGCAGAACTTTTAGATTATGTTAATGCACCCATTGGAAAGGGCTTGCCTGTAACACATCAACTAAAACCATTAATTGCAGGTAAAATTTTATAAATAATCTAAAAATAAGACAATACAGGGTTATCAAGCCAAAGCATTATCTGTTTTTTTCAGGAAACATTTTCTGATTTCATCATGTTTTCTAATGCTTGTAAAAAAATGACAATATTATATCTTAATGGTAGGAAGTTAACAGAAAAACGAGTTTGTTTCATGGTCTAAGTTACCAAGCGAATATATT
>JAULBM010065541.1:0-19923 GCA_032357055.1 Geukensia granosissima | reverse complement strand
CACAAGCAGATATGACCGCCATGAGAGGAAGCTCACAAAATGGCGTCTTACGTATGGCAGAGTCGACTACTGGAGGTTTTACTGGAAGCTAGGAGACTCTGTTTCGGAGATTGATATTATATGACGTCTTAGCCAATGAAAACCAGCCAGAACAATGACGTTCCCAGAATCCCGTTGCATTTCTGAAACGGTCCATTAGAAAGTCAATCTAATCAAAATTATATCTCTCACTTGCTCCCCATTTTCATTTTGCTGTTAATTGTCGGGTGTGCCAAACAAACAGCAAAATACCAATAGGGAGCAAGTGAGAGATGTAATTTTAATTAGATTGTTGGAAAGTTGGACATACAAAATTTAACCTTATATAAAATACTATATTCAGTTTATTATGATGTTGGCAAACATTTCCACCATTCGTTGTAAATTATCATTTAAATGAGAGGTTTCATGTGAAAAACCTTTTATAAACATCATTTACTTCAGACAGTATTCGTTGCATCCAAATGGCAAGAGTTCAGGAGAAAGCATTCCTAAAGGAAATCTATAGAAATATTTCCATAAAGCAATCAATTTCATGGCTTTTTGTCAAATATAACATCCGAACACATGAACAGGAAGACAGATTGGTGCCTTTTACTGTAGTTTTCATGGCACTTCCATTCTTATAATTGAAAACAATTTAATTTCCTTGTACAACTATGATGTATTGTGCATTTATGGCGTTCTTTTCGTATTTTAAAATAATCATATATATCATGTACTTGTAGAATTCTGTTACTTAAACGCTATGTTCAGTCAAGGAAGAGTTTGCAGCAACTAAAATCAAATATGATCAAACAGTTCGTTTTAAGTAAAAATTAATATATCATGAAATTTATTTCTTCGAACAACATGTAGCGGCCAGGATTTAAAACTTGTTTGCTTTTTAAATTAAATCTCTGACAATATAATGTAATGTTATCTAGTCTCCAATGTTCATTCTCAAGTTTACGTTCCGAATTTCCAAATTCTGGAACTTTGAATTTGGAATGTACTTAAAGGGATCACTGTAATTTACACAACCACTATGATTTTAATAAGGGAAACTTTTGCAATCAGGAACCAAATATAGACAATTTACAACAACGCCCTTTTAAGTCATCATATACCTCGTAAATAACTGCAACTACGTTTTATTAAACACCCTTTGAATCTCCAAGGTTGGGGTGGGGGCAGGAGGAAAATAAACAATATAGTTAACCACAGCAAACCTAGGATCTGAATATTTATTTTTAACTTGCTTTATTTATTTCCAACTTCTGCCCCTGAAGGGAATCAAATGGTTTTCCACTTGAAGACACATTTCTGCCCTTGAAATAATAGATAACAAACTTCTGCAAAAGAGGCGTAATTTAGCAGTTTCTTACAAAAATATGAACAGTAAGGTGAGTACAAAAATATTTGTTCAATGTTTTCAAATCACTTTAGATACATTAATGAAGATTTGTAATAGCTAGTGTATTCGTGCTGTTTTACTATAGTATAATTTGTTTTCGCGCTATATGAATTTACAGACCTTTTCTGAAAATCTTTGCAAGAATGGTCTGTTTCTCATGCAACAAATAACTAATTAAAATTATCAGGAATATTTCTCTTTTCCGATTCTGGAAGAATAAATACTCAATATTCATTATGTCAAGCAATTTTTTACCGTGGAAGCAGGGAAACGAACCAATTACTCAGAAAAACATAAAGGAGAAGACTTAGATTATATTGAATTTGTTATTTGTGTACATGAAAAATGTTTTAACGTCGTTAAGATAAATTCTCAGATCGATGTATTGGTTTCAGTGATATTTTCTATGCAGAAAACCAACGAACCGGGGTAATTATCTGGGGTAATAAATACCTGAGGGGAAACTGTAACGAGGGTGGCACAACTTCGAGAGTTGCATGGGGGCATACAAACACTTAACCCCAACAACCAAACAATATGCGTTGGTAAAGTATTAGGTTAAAAAAACGCCGTGTGCGTGAAGAATTGTGTACCGAGCACAGCATTCACACTGGGCTACAATGCAATATTTCAAAGGACGAAATCTAACCGTTATTAAAAACATCTTGTTTACATTAAATGGTATATTTTCGGATGTTAACAGGACTGGTGTTTAAAATGTTCCATCTTGGAACCTTTTAAACACCAGTCCTGTTGACATCCGAAAATATAACCATTTAATGTATATTACCCTTCTTTCACCTCAGAACCACTTCAATACTGAATAATGATTTGATTAATTAAGAATTTTAGATGAGGCAATTCTCCTTTGAGGAACGAAGTCCTTTTATGTTTAACTACTTTGGAAATTAGCCTTCTTTTATGTTCATATATAATCGATATCATTAATCAATGTAGAACAAATTTATTAAATCGCTGAATATTGTAGGATTGATTCCTAAAAGGATGGAGTTTTTACTTCCGTCCGGATATGACATGCAGAAAAGACAAATAAAAAGCCAGTAGATTGCCGTCTAAAATTGTTTGCAAAACAGAACTAATATCCGATAAAATGCAATTTGATATACTAATCAATTCTGTTTTAAAATTTGAAGTGTGCCAATGTATGAAACCTGTATTAATTTTACATTTAGACTTCTTGCTATAACACTTCAAAAACTCTACCGTCTTCTTTTTAAACAAGCTTACACTCTTGCGTCTCCAAAGAGTATAGGCAACAGACCTAACTTAGGTCTAGCGCGCAGCGATACATACATTTCAGAGTAGAAACAACACAGTACTATACCAGTAACCGACCCAGAACTGGATTTCTTTGTACCATTAAACCATTATGTTCTAGTAACTATCAACGCATTCTTAATTAAAAATAGAAATTCAACAGGACAGTGGGCAAGACTGCTTTATGAACTCCTAATTCATATATATATTTCTCCTTTCCCGTCAAAGTCCTTAAGGGGTTTTTATGAAAGTCTACAACTTGAGTCATCCGTATCAAAGTTGTGGTTTTGTACAACTTAAAGTGAAATAGACTTTCTGGTTTACAGACTAACTATACATCTGAATCCTTGTCAAATGAAATCAAATTTGTAGCATTTATAAATGTCAGATCCGAACACAAATCATTGTTTTCATTACGCCTGGATTGCCAGAATTTTGTAAAAATTCCTGTAGATTTTCTAATCGATACGAACGTGTCAGGATATGAGAAATTGTCTATCTTATTAATTCAAGACCATTCTCCGAACATTTAGGGTAAAATTTGTAATATTGATTTGCGGCAGTCTGCCAGAAACTTTGCTGATGTTGCATCAAAATGATGAAAAGCCAAATATTTGATGAGAAATCGGCATGTTAATCTGTCTTCACGAAAGATGAAAACATTTTTAAGCTAAATATAACAAACATACCTCAATTGGCATATTTTGTCAGTTTCATTAGCATTTATGTTCTCAAAATTTACACATGTAAGCAGAAACTTTATGCTCAAGACACATAAAGTGGAATCAAAGCCCGCATGCGAAAGAAATCATTTTCTATGCTTTGCATAATTCATACGATTAATTTTGGATGAATCATGGAAGTTCCTAATAAAAAAATATCGTGAGTCACATTCCAATAGATGAAAGCGAATCGATTGCATGACAAACGCACGTCATTCGGAATGTTCTGAACGACACCATGAGTCATGTTTTTCTTATAATTATTCCAATGTTTTCAATCGGGCCTTACTTGAATAAAAGAAACAAATTAATTTAGCATGCAAATATTTCAAACTATGGCTTCTTGGATAACTTTTCGACTTCTACAAGGGAAAAGCACGAATAGAAGCTTAATGGCTATATAAAATCGGTTAGGAACAAATTAAATCGGAAGGACATCTTGCTAAATAAGACAGTAAACTAATTTACAATATTTCAAATTGTATACTTCTAAATTTAAAATATTTGATCCTACAGCGAACTTGTCTTTGTATTATTGGCAACACAAAACCGTTAGATCGTTAAGAAAGATATTTGAATGATCTGAAAGGTTTAAATACTAATCATTTTTGATGATATACCGTTATCAGTTGCTCTGTTTGAAAACATCTGATAAAAACCTTCCAGATGTTTTACAACTCTGTATACTCTTTAGAACTAATAGTCTTAATGAGGGGCGCGTGCAATGATCTCTCCTGCCGAAGATGATTGCCGTCTGCCTTTTAGATGTGTATTGTGTATGATTGAATTCCATGTTTTAAGTAGCAATTCTTTAGTAAAATAAATAACCAAACATATGAAAGATCATATGCACACCGGCGCCGAGCGATTCTTGATAGGGACCTTTGCAATTTCTCTTATTTGTGTTTCTAAGCTACAATCCAGCAGTAAATCACGCAAAACCCAATTTTTATATCACCAGTTGTGTCGATCAGAATATTGATCAGAATACTTAATCAAACTGATTTAATCTTTAATTAACCTTACTAGAGCCTCCATGAATATAATAGTGACATTTTCCCAATAAACTCGTATTGATCTACGATTCCGTAGAGCGGTATTTTGGTAAATTCTTGCAGTGTTTTATCGGACAGCTATATAACTAATGGATCTGGATATAAATGTTAATTGGATTATTGATCTAAAAGCTTATATTCCGATGACAAAACTGTTTCCTTTAGGAATAGACCCCATTGTCTGAAATAACATTCAAAGCTTACTTTTCGCTATATACGCTGCGTTCAGTACACTCACCCATTCATTTCTCTTGTGTTCCGTTAGATTACCGGCTAGGTGTTTTTCCCTCCCAGGTACCTCACCCCTGTTTTAGTTTCTTTCCCGGCCAACAAAGTGAACTAATTTACTTTTTTGTCTTTTTTCCGTTGACCTATTGTAAAAAAACTGTAAATCTGCAAGCATGGTTCACGTGGAAAGTCTCTGTCTAGTTCCCTTTTAAACAAAACTGCCAATCCGCAAGCATGCTTTTCTGGAAAGTCTCTGCATGTTTATTTGCTTATCAATACAAGCTGCAAATCTGCAAGCAACGTTCATTTGGAAAGTCTCTGCTTAGTTTTTGATACAAACCTGCAAATCTTCAAGCACGGTTCATGTGGAAAGTCTCTGCTTAAAGTGGCTTTTTGACAAAACTGCCAATCTTCAAGCATGGTTCATGTAGAAAGTTTCTGCTTATAGTATTTTTTCTTTTTTTTTTTGGCAAAACTGCCAATCTGCAAGCATGGTTCATGTGGAAAGTCTCTGCTTATAATTGATTTTTGGCAAAACTGCCAATTCGCAAGCATTGTTTATCATAGAAAGCCTCTGCTTTCTTACTTTTTGATGCAAAACTGCACATCTTTAAGAATGGTGTTGTGTGTTTATCTGGAAAGCCTCTGCTTAGTTGCTTTTTTAATACAAAACGGCTAATCTGCAAGCATGGTTTATTTGGAATTATCTGCGTAGTTGTTTTTTAATAAAGAAGATATTAGACTGGTATCAAGAAACATAACTCCATTTTATTATTCTAGCAAATGTAAATGAAAAGACGATATTTTGTTTGTTGTAAGAGTGATTTGAGGTACGGCCGCCTGTTCAAATAACGCATCGCTGACTAACTTTTCCAGGAAGTAAAAATGCCTTTTTTACAGGGGGTTCGCCATGCGTTTTCCTAGAAGTCTTCAAACCCATTGTAATTTTTTTGTGTGAGTATAGCCATAACATGTTCTAATCATTGTATATATGGTTTTTGCCAAGTTTAAGTCAGGTAAAAGGGCTCTAGAGACGAATTTCAACATTCTCGAATTTAGTTGAAAATCTTAAAGGAATGCATAAGTTTTTTTCCTCTTTTACTTTCGTGGTCTGTGTGATTAATACTGTGCATATAAATATAAAATTAGGTCTACTCGTACATTAAGCACTGAACGAGATTCATTTGCGTGCAATCATGTTCTAGGCAGAATAGCTGAGTGGCATCAGTTTAAGATTCGCAATATTTGGCTATTTTTGTAACAGGTATTCGCGGACAGGATACCCAATGGTGCCCCATAGGACCCCTCGCTTTTTTACAAAGAAATTATATTTTCATATTTTTTAAATCATATCCGAATATTACCATCAATCACTATTTTCTATCAAACGGGGTTACTATGTATGTAGAAAGTCGCGTTACATGCGGTATAGCTAACAAAACTTCAAAATAGAGGCGGATACTTAGATGAAATTTAAGATTGCTTTCGAATATTGTCAACAGAAGTAATCAATTGTTTGCTTTGAAAAGTGAACACTGAAAACGGAATTTCAATGTAAAGTTGGTGGGTTTTTTTAATAATACTCGGGTTTCTTCGAAGAGGGTAATATATGTTTTATCTAAAGTAAACTTTACCGAGAAAGAAACTTTTTTGCACAACTCATCGAATGTAAACTATATAATTTCCCTCAAAATCTCTTCAGAAATCGCTTGGTTAATTTGAACAACACTTAACCGGGAGCAAAGTCGACGGAGATCATAAAGTTTCATTTCGTTCCGTTCAGATAACAAAAATAAATGGCCACCATAATTCATGTCTCTCGATCATTGGATGCATTTTTAGAAACGTTCTTTTCTGAAGCCTCGTTTCCAACTTCATTGAACAAAACTTTACAATTAGTCTTTAGAGTCCTTTAGAAATTTACCACATTTCGTCCCCCATCGAATGACATAATGACCAGCATGGTCTATTGTTGTTTTTGATTGGCTGATACCTAAATTCTTCTTCCCTATGACAGTGTTGCCAAATGAAATTAAAAATTGACAGTGGATTTGCTTGACGAAGTTTCCTACGTCCGTTTAAAAATAATTACAATTATTGGTGTGTCATTGACAGTTATTAATTTAATATAAAGCACTTCATTAAATATAACAAAATTTAACAGGATGTACCCGTTGGAAGGACTGCACAAACTGAGTGTCCTCATTAAGTCGAGATTGTCATGTACATAATAAATGATCTTCAATGTTCTAGACGATTTGTGACATACATAAAGACATGTTTTATAGACATGTGTGCCTTAAGACATATGCATACTATGTCTTCAGACATATGATATGTCTAACACATATCTGTACACTTAATGTTCAAAATTTAAACGCCACATGTTCATGGAATGTTCAAGTTGAGATAAGTGTTCAAATTAAATATTAATGGCTGTGTTCAAATTCATTTACACACGTGTTTAAAAAAGTTAACACATGACGTTCAAATAATATGGTCCTAGGTCATATTAAATTAACCGTGAGGCCGTAAAGTTCTATTGGGGTTAAAAAATCATTCATGGGAGAAAAAAACTAGTATCTTCTCTTAAACGTTATCGGTAATATTATTATGGTAAGGGGATAACCCGTTTAATTAAATTTATTCAAGTGGTATTTTATATAGGGTATTTCTCTGTTATATTGTCATAGACAAAAGTTTTATGTCAGTTTCATCATTCGAAAAAACTCACAGTATTAGATTTTAACAATTTTCTATCACGATTCGCGATCTGTTCATTTTTTGAACATTGTGTGTTCAAGTGGTGTTCAAGTTTTGAACACTACGCGTTCAAATGCATCCTCGCTCCTATCCCAGAATGCAATAGACCGGAAAAATATGGGCATTTTGGCGGTCGAATCAAATGGTGGAAGAACTAGTTTGAACAAGAGCTAAGAGGGCGAACAAAGGTACGTGTCCTTTCACGTTATTTAGACTAGTCAATTAATTTTATAAACAAAAATTGTACTGATACTATTTATGAATCATCAGAAGCAATATATGTACAGAACGCAGACTTGCTAAGCTTTGATTAGTGATAAGCGTCATCATCGCCAAAAATTTTAAAGATCAAAAGAATTGACCATAAATCTACATAAAATATGCGCGAGTTTACTTTGTGAGACCTTACAGGTCTGCAAACGACGTCCTTGCCTTGTTGCCTTGTGTTGCAATCTGTCCTGAAGGTGTATCGGACAAAAAATAAATAGTCCCTATTAGATAGAAGGCAGTCATTACCTACCTAACTTGTTTCAATATCTTAATAATTTTATTTCGGTGTTATATGTGCTGCTCATTATATAAGCAATCTGTTACTTTTACCTTCCCAGCCATATTAACTTGATATCACAGGTATATAAGAACGAATGCTCTAATTATTCAAGTTTCTCTTATAATCCTATTATTCATTTGCCTTGATTTGACTTTTGATCTTTTGCAGTCATTTTACCAAGTCCCAGAAGGTCCAGGCTTGAAAACGAAATCTCAGATGATAGCACTGAATGGTTATACTGTATGATCTGAGGAAAAAAAACACCCTTCAAAACAGTACAGCGTGAACTGGAGAAGAAATACCAGACTCAAGCTAGCAGCCAATTGAAGAAATGGGTTGGGCATTTGAGAAACAGCGATGTAGGACTATTTCATTGATTATTTCATCCCTGGTTTATGGAGCTGTGTCTTATTGGTAAAAAATTGAGACGGACCACAATGTCAATTGTAACAGTTCCTCGATTGTTTTTAAAGTTCTTTTATACTTTAAGATACCAATGAACTGTTTTTGTACATATATATATTCAAGTACTGGTGGATTTCCAAATATTTTATATTTACGTCAGTAATTGAGATTTTTTATCATGTGTTCAATATAAATGCAAAGTTTATGAATAGATAGCCTGAATTGTTTGAATCTGAATTCTGTATTGAATATTCTGCTGTAAACACTTTGAGTGAATATTTCTGACTGATGAAAATTTTTCATTTACAGAATCTTTATTGCTCATTTTTTAAATAAAGAATTTGATTAGTTGAAGATTTTTAATTGTTATTAGTGCCTAGACGAAGCAACTCAATGATTTTGGCTACAGTCTTCAGATACAGAATTTAAAAATCAAAATGGTACAATTCTTTGATCTAACTTTTTTATTTTGTATTTCTCATCATTACATTTGTAATAGAACATCTTCTTTTAAACACCCTTATTTTGAACACTCTCATTAGGTGTTCTGAAAATGAACATTAGGTGTTCAGAGTCTTAACACATTTGCCTTTGAACATGTTCTGTGTGTTCAATAAGTGTTACAGGGCCTTTGAACGCGTCAGAGCATTCAATTCCTGAACATTTGGACGTGTTCAAAATATTAACACCAAGCATTCAAATTATAACATGTAGGCGTTCAAAACTTTAACACCAAGTGTTCAAAAATGAAACACTAAGGTGTTCAAAACTAGAACATCAAGTGTTCAAAAATAAAACACTGGAGCGTTCAAAATTGAACATATAGTGTGCAAAACTTAAACAGCAGACATTCATAGGATGAACAGTAGTGTTAAAATTGGGAACACCTAGATGTGTTCAATAAGTGTTCCAAAAAGTGTTCAACGGGTGTTCTATTTTAACACTCATATTTACAGTGTATATAGTGTTTGGGGTCAAACATGATCACATTACACACTTACCTTAGCGATGGAAAACGGAGAATTTCAGTACCAAAATCTCTCACCTAAGCTTAGATAATGTAGACTTAGTTTTAAAAATGTTTATTTAAAACATTTTTGAAACGCAATTTGGTCCAAGTAGTACGGATTGTATCTTAATTTTCCTCTAAATTGCTTCTTTTTCTTTTGGCGCGCCCTTCCTCTATATAGGCGATGATACCGTAATTTCCCACAATTTTTGCGGAGACCGCTGAAGTAAATTCGTTCCTTTCAATAATACAACACATGGTGATAATGAATATTAATTACTAAATAAATTATGTAACTAATCTCCATTGCTGTCTCTTTGGTCGGATGTCAATGGAAACAAAATTTTTTTTCTTACAGAAGGCTATAAGATAAACACTTTGGAATCCGGTAAAGCCCTACTTTATCTTGCATACACCTGTTTTGAGTCCGTAAAATTCCTTTTTTTACATACCCCAATCAAAACAGAAAAAAACTCTAGATGTGTATTCCAGAATCTTGCCAAAATACCCTCACCAACATAATGACATACTAACACATGAAAAAGCAACCATCGCCTGCTAAGCTTACCTCTCTTTATATATTTATATCAAGCATTTAATTGTCAAATCCAGAATCATTATGCATTTTGTTACTCAGCTTTGTAATTGCCGGTATACAAACAAATCCCCAAAACATTGATTGATTGGTGTTTTACGCCACGTTGGCAGTATTTCAGCCATATCGTGGTGAGTCCCCAAAAACAAGACTACTTCTTGTTTTAATGGATGGCCACTGTATAATTCTTTGTTATTGATTATTTTCTCTTAATGGCAGTTTATTATAAGTCAAAGTCAGCAGCCAAAGCATGCACTGACGTTTTCATCCCTAGATGCATCATGTTTAACAAATATGGGTCAGTTAGCTGAAATAGACTCAACCCACATTTCTTAACCAAGTCGTTCATGCATTAATTATAGGTCAAAGTCAGCACCCAAAGTAAAGTCCTGGGACATACAGTACTACAACATCTTTATATGTTAGGGGCTGTTGTTACCTTGTTGTAATGTGTTGTTTTTTTTTTTCTTACGGACTTTCAGCAGATACAGTCACATTCAAGACGAAGATCAGCAATAAAAGCTGTTTAAATGTTTTTTGGCATTGTAAGATTTGGTCTCTCATGCGCACAAACCCAATATTAAGCTTAATTAAAAAAATTGATTATTATTAAGCTTTCAGGTATTAGCACTTTCAAATCATATCACTTTGGTACACTATTGAAAAGGCTAAGTATAATGTAACAATTATTAGGTAAAATGTGAGGATAATTGAGTAAATTATAGCTTCAGCAAGCAAACTGTGAGTACAGTTAGGTAATCTATGGGCAAAATTAAATGAACTGTGACAAAAATTATGTAAACTCAGTTAAGTAAGCTGTAGGAATAATTTATATTCTTATCACAAAATTTGACCCAAGCAAGCTTACATATGCATCATTTTATTGTCTTTATTATTGTTTTTATCATGTAATAAAATAATTATTAGTAATTTTCTATATTAATTAAATTGTGCTTCTGTTTAAAGTAACTAGTAAAGCAGGGTTGAACAGCTTTTAAGGGAGATGAAGTGGCGGGAGGTGGGAGAAGGTATGGCAGGAGATAGTGGTGAACGAGACGTGAGAAAGGGCAGGGAAGTGAGAGAGAAGAAAATTGGGAAAAATTACTGCTTTATAGTGGGAGATAGGTGGTTGGGAGATGGATGGATGGGCTGCTTTTCTGAAGCTGTCCTCAAAGACAATATCAATTACAGGATGCATACTTATCCATCCTAAGTTTCATAACATATTAACCTTAAACACACATTAAGTAGTTGGCCTTATTTGCTTCTAATCTTATTTATCTCCAACTTTCAATCACTGATTGTAAACTGAATATAAAAAATGCATAAATTGGGAGATTAAAATGGGATACTCACATCGCTAAAAAACATAAACATCTTAAAATTTTAAAGAAATAAAAAAAATTTAACTGATAAAATTACCTGATTAATCCCCAACATAACATTTCAAATACTGAATTAACCAATCAATACGTATAAAAATAGGAGATGTGGCATCATTGTCCATGAGACAGTCATCCATCAAATGACAGTCGAAATAAAAGTCCCTTTACGGTATTAAATAATGTGCCCATACCATAACGGAAGCCGTTAAAGGCGCCAAAAATAAAAAAAATGTAAAAATATTCCTAAATACAACAGTCTACCTAATCTATTAAAAATGAACGAATTACAATAAATGACTACTAAAAAAAGACAACCACTGGATTACAGATTCCTGGCTTGAGACATGTATATAAGGTATTTGGCGACGTTATACATTTTAGTGAGCGCTGAATCCTCCCCTTAAACAGTGGTATGATATAACAATAATGAAAACAAACGATAAAAATCGGTTGAAATGGATTTAACACATACCTATTGCCAACACAATTTTCTAAAAATCCTTCAAGTTCTAGTCAACTGAGCTGTTGCAAACGGTTTTTGAGCTGCAACTGATTCTTCAATCTTAATATGAAAAATATGGAATTGGGATTTGTTTGTTACATGCATGGTTTTATTATAGTCTGAACTGTGTGTGAATTTCTAGACTGAAAAAACTATGAAGTATTGAAAATACGGTTAAGATCAACTGAAATATGACGGCGGGAAAGATTATATGATGGATTTATCAAACACCAAATTTTTTCAGCTGGGTCAAATAGTTTCAGATTATTAAACCTTTAAAAAATGACAACGCTGCCTCCTTCCTGACATAGAATAATGTGTCTCGCTCTCGCGACTAAAAGATGACAATTTGGCAGGGGAGTAGCGCCCTATACGTAAAAACGCAGTTGCGTACACATCGAAAATCAAACAAAAATTAAAAACAACTTTTTAATTTGACATATGTTTAGTCAGTTTAAATGGCTTAACAATATTTCATTACTTCAAACTCGTTACACGACTGAATTGAATGCACTTGGATATCACGTAGGTCGAGGGAATCATGGTTAAACAAGTATAAAAATATTTTACGGTACATAAAACTAAGGGTTTTATTTCGTCAAATTTCATGAACTGCCGGGACTTCACACCCTTGAACATACGAAGGCTTTTCCATGTACCCACTGTTGCCTTAAGCGGACCAGACCCATTGTCGTAATTTTGCGTACACTTCAAAACGGTCCAGGTACGCCCCTGTTTTGTTTCGCACAAGCTAAACAATAAGTTGGCGACTGAATATTGTTGAACTATATTGACGAACTGCAATCTGCATGAGCAATTGATCTTAGAAACTGGAACATGAAAATGAGGTCGATTACACATGACAAACACATGTATGTATGGCAAATACACCTAAACGTGTAAGAATGTTGGAGCGCACTTCGTTCTTTCCAGGTTCAGTTACAGAGAATCTGAGCCCATCCAATTCTAAAGCTCATTGAAACATAAGGCGTCAGCTTATAATCTGAGTTCTAGTGGAGGAGTTGCTTACCCTTCCGGAGCATCTGATCTCGCCCTGGTTTTTGTATTGTTCATATTACTCCAGCTTTAGTTTTCAGTGATGTGTATTCTGTGTTTGTCTTTCGTTTCATTTTGTTGGCCATGGTCTTGTCTGTCTTCCGACTTAACGATTTCTGTCTGACCTTTTGGTATTTTCGAATTCCTTTTGTTGTCAAACAACTGCAATATACGCTCTTACTAATTTTCAACATTTTGACTTTGAGTACAGCTGACGAGTTGTGATTCATCGAAATGGTCATATAAATTAATATTGGTATTTTGTAATATATTTAATATACCACTTGCTGTATGTCATTTTTGGTGGATTTAAGCCTGAGGACATTCGCAAACCACTAGAGTTTCTATCCTGGCATGATTTATTACAGAAAAGACTTTATGCTCTAATTTGCCAAGCTCAAACGAGCATCTTTCATCTAAAAATAACTAACATTTGCTAAGGAATGGACGGCTGTGATGTGCAGCAATTTATTATTTTTTAAACAAAATTACAAAGCTGTTCATGTTCAAAGACTGTTGTAGGTTCATGAACAGTCACGAGAGAAAACAGCCAGAATACCGTTATATATATGGTGTAATAACAGAAGACAGCGACATCGGAACTATGATCTAAAAAAAAGAAAAACGTTATATATTTTGTTTATGAATAAATCATGTACATGTTCTACAAATAAGCACATGATATGCAATTGGGAAAACCTGATTTATCTTTGCTGCGCGTCATCCTTAATTCTTTCCCCAAGCTCAAACACGCATGAACCTTTTATCTAACAATAACAAACACGTATTGAGGAACGGCCCGCTGTGATGTGCAGGAATTTCGAACAAAACAAACAAACGGAAAAGACACTATCCTGGAAAAATATTATTTTCAGAATTTACACTGTATATTTAAAAAGTCATAAAACGTCAGCTTAAAATAATATCATCAAATAATTGTTAAGATCAAAATAAAGATATATTGTCATACATACAAGTATAAAATCATTTTTTATCATACGAGCTCTAATGATCACCCGGTTTCCACAAACATCATTCACATTTACAAGGCACATTGGCATAAACATTATACAGAAGTTTATGCGAAATTTCAAATATATGGAGTGTGTTTGTACACGTAAATATACATATATACACTTAAATTTTCTCGGGAAATTCATCTCAACAATATATCATATATTATATCGATCTTGTCTTATACAATGATACGAGTAAAAATGTTACATGTGATTATGTAAAATTAACATTACAAAATGGTTGGCTTTCTATCATAAAGAATATCGTTTCGGCAATACTTATATAATATATAAATTCAAATTGTTACATAAACACGTGTATGCCAAGATGGATGTGTTTATGAAAAAATCATACCTTAATAACAGTAAAAACAGTCGCCCGAGTCACTACCAATCTACAACTTTGTACATTTATCACTTCTGTAAGTGACATACATGTATATAATATTTTTTATGCATAATGCTAATGCTATAATCGTAAATTTTCAAAGCGTAAACGATACTAAGGTCGCGTCTTAAATTGTGTATTTTAATAAACTGTAACTTAAATATTGACCAAAATCGAAGCCAGAACAGAAACTTTTTCAATACATGTATATATAATGCATGAGACTGATATAACATAGGATACCTAGCTCCCGTCTTCAATTTTACTATGTTTATTAGGTACATCAAATATTCTTGCCTCTAGTTATATATGAGCTTGTTTCCAATGATTTTTCATCCTTAATATTACAATATCAGGACCGTGTCTTCAAAGTCACTGCAATAAATCCGTGATAAGAGGGAACTTTCTCCAAATTTTCATCTCAAATCAGACTTTGGCACTAAAATATTATAAAATAACAAAGTTCGTGTTTTTTAATACAACTGATCTCAAATTAGACTACCTCTACAATATCGTAATGATACCAGGACCGTGTTTACATATACTGAACTCAATATATACATTACATTCCATTCCATTGCAATAACGTTATAAAATCAGAACCGTTTCTTCATATTCTCATCTTAATATCGACATTGTCTTTGCAATGCCTTAATGATACAAGGACCATGTCTTATTCTCATCTCGTTGTATAACTTGTCTCTGCAATATCGGAATGATACCAGAGCCATGTCTTTGTATTCATACCTCAAAGTAGGCATTGTCTCTGTAATATCTTAATGATACCAATATCATGTCTTCGTTTTCTTACCTCATTGTAGGACTTGTACTGCAATATCGTATTAATACCAGGGCCTAGTCTTCGTATTCGTATATCAATATAGACCTTGTTTCTGCAATACCGTAATGATACCACGTTATTGACTCGAATTTTTATCTCAAAAGCAATATATCATTGATACCAAGATCATTTTCCCGGTTTATTTGGCATTGTCATTTATGATGATCCGATACCTAATAAGTTTAATGGTTGGCAGTTTTATATATATTCCATGTCGATGGTAATAAGAACTGAATAACAAATATACATATTTGTTATTATTACCATCGATAGGAAACTTTATTTGATGCCAATACTACTTTTTATTTTTATTCTTATTTTTGGGGAAATTACTCAAAAAAGGAAATTACTCCTATATTTTTTATATGAACTACGAATAAATAAATTTAACCGTTATTTTTACTGCATAAATTGCATGAAACGATTTCAAGTGTAAACTGGTTAGAATACTACGTAAATCGTAAGGCTGTCAATCAAACCTCGTCACTGCAGTATCAGAACGTTAGCAGGACCGTGACTTCAATAGGTTCTACATACAACATCGTCAGTAATAATGAGCAAAATTTACAGAAGACTATTTTGAACTGATACAGAAACATCTCAGAAAATTGTCACTGATGCAAGAAGGTAAACGAAAAGGAACAGCTTTTTAAAATATATATTTTGCAAATAAAATATGTTTAAATTAGGAACAGATAATATTTATTTGCATGCAGGAGGGCTTCGTGTCTTCATGTTTATATACATGCACATCCAGTGACCTTTTCAAAGAAATCAGTTCTAGATTTCTGAATTCCTTTAATTTCAGTCTTTTTAGATCAACATCAATTTTTCTTAAACGTGAAGTATAAACCTCCTTAATCCACAATGCAATAATACGAACAGAACATGTATCGTAATATTGTTGATAAAGAATCAATAAAATAAAACGTTCAGATATTGATAATCATGTATTCGTCATATATCTTATAATCTAACTATAACTGCGACTGGCTTAAAACGTCAGAGTCAAACACCATGAAACTTACAAGCAATCCCCGAACTTCGCTTAATACCGGTTCTGTAAATCACAAAATAAGAAACACTATTACATTTGTAAATGGTAAAATAATAACAACACTACAAAAAACAGTAATTAATATAAATAAAGTTAATAAAATGCAGTTGATAAGTGTTTAAATGATACAATTTGAAAAATGTCGTAATTGCGGAAATTGTTACTCTCGAGATGTTCAAATAAATAGAGCTATTGGGGTGCAATTGAAAATTTTCAACTAACAAATATATATTTTCCAGTATAAACTCAAAATTTGCATAACCGAATACTCCATATAACGCACACATAATCACCTCTTGTTAACTTCAAAAACTGGAAAGCTATGCAAGGAAATTAAGTCGGTGTTAAAATGGATTATTCCTAGGTCTATTCAAAGTAAAATATCTATATTATAGTAAACCCATAAAAAAAGTTCATCTATTCAACAACGCCTCTGCTAAACTTAAGATACGATTGACATGTAAATTCAAAAATTCATTTAAGCTTTGTATGTTAATTGTTAATTGTATTGCCCATTTTATATAAAAAATAAAAAAGGACAAGCGTTTGATAATCGGTTAAGTTATTGAGGCGGATATTGAAATACCAGTATTTGCTAAAAATGACTATATCTAAACTGCTACTTTTATTTCTACCTATTTATGCCTTATAATAATCAACTATTTGATTGTATAGCAATTAAGATGGTTGACTAAATTGAATGATTGATTGAATGTTGCTTAGCGTCCAGCTGCAAATATTTCTCGATATTCAGGACGAGAGCATATTAATGAAAGATGATGATGGAAAACCCAACTTTGTACTATACCTACACGCTGAGTCAGATTTTTAACGTGCTATCTCACGAAAGCAACAGTCCGCAAGAAAACATGCCACTTTACCCAGACACATTATTCTGACTCTGGATCGATCAGTCCGTCCTTTGCTCATACTCTTAAATGCTCCATTAATGTCTTTGGTTTGACACGGCCGGGGATGGAACCCACGACCTCCCGCACTCGAGACATCTGCGTTCTATTCTTAGTTACAGACAATAAATAATAAAAGTTCCACAGTCTACACAAAACAGATATATAAGAATAAATTCAGACTTGTTGGAAAGGCAACAGTTTACTGCTTTTCAATATTTTTATCCGCTACCGCCTTTTGAGGGTTAATAGTTAAAAATACTGACAAAAAAGTCGATATCGCTGTGTCCTAAGCAAAACTTAAGAGCAATATTGTGAATACATCATTAGCCACTATTTTTTATTGAAGCAGATAGAAGTTTTCAGATTTTATGGATCTTAGGCTTTCAAATGAACACGTTTTTATTCAGCAAAGATATTTCTATACTGTGGAACTTTCGCGTTGAAAAAGTGGTACGAATTTTTTTTTATTTGGCGTCAATGGTTACAAAGGCATACATGACGTCCGTCGGTTTTGAGGAAATAAATTAACTGACACCACGAAAAAATTCTCATTTAATAAATATTGCAAAACGGGATTCCCTTATATGTTCAGATTGTTAAATATAATCAGAAAAAAATTATTTTGAAAATGATGATATCGAAGGCAAATTAACGTTGCGGGTTGAGGTGCAGGATTTTTGGGTATAGAGTGCACAATACGAAAAAAACTGATCTATATTCACTTTAGGTGACCCAACCCTATGAGACACATTTGTGTTCTCACCCTTATTATCAACCCTACACTAACCCTTTCCTCAACCCTAATCAAACCATACGCAATATTCTTATCCTTAAGTACAGGGTACCCTAAAGTAAATGAAGTCCAAAAAACCACCACACTTTCACAATTAAAAATTCCGCCTTGTAGAGCATAGTTAAATGAAAACAAAAATAGCTTTACAGATAGCTTACATAAATGTACAACAGCAATATATTCTATCAACATATAGTCCTGGTCAGGGTCAGATCAATCAAGAGACAGAAAAGATCATGTAATGAAATATTTAGTTTTAAGGAATATAACTTTTTTATACCATGATCAACTTGCTGTTTTTCTTAATCTTCTTGTCACTAAAAAAATGAGAATAAAGTTGTCAGGACAACTCAAAGTGTACTTTTTGAAGCAATGTTTTTTTACTTCTTTACTGTACTGGAACTGTCTAGTACTAAAACTGACGAGCGTACATATGCTTAACTTCTAAAACACAATTGCTGGAATTCTAAAAACAAAATATGCTGGATATTTTTTCTTGGCTTTTTGAAAAATGAAAATATTACTGATAGAAATTATAGTTTTTCTGCTAATAAGATTTAAATTAGAATGCTACTGCATATACTCATGTATACACTAGAAAAACTAAATGTCAAAGAGACTAAACACCTCATTTTAACTACACATGTTGTAGAAATATATAGTTTTAGCTCTATGTATGCATGTAACCAAACGTATGTTTGTAAACCCTGATATCACACATTAGGCAGTGAACAATTTAAGATTGTTTTAAGTGTAAAATGCCTTATCACGTAACTGTGATCTGAGTTAAAGATCATAGTGCATGCATAAACACAGGAACATTTACACATTATTAATTTTTAGTACAAACTTCACATCATGTTTAATGGAAATTAAGATTTGACCTGCACTTACATGTTATTTAAATAAAGCATACCCATGTAAATTTTGTTTAATTGTTACTTTTTACTGTGATTGGAATTGGTTTGGTTTTTAACTGTATTTTCCCAAATGCTATTGATTTGATTTGAAGAACCAGTGTTTTTTTTTTTTTTTTATTATTTTTTGATATCTTTTGATATTGAGACCTTCTATTAGCGACAAATGAAATACTTTTGTTTACAATACATTTAATTTTCAACAGATTTGTATACCAACTTTTCAACACCAATACGATGATAATTGTCTAGCACCACAAACATGTATATATTGTACTTATGAAATTTGGGTATTGATTTTATTTCTTATGAAAGTTATTTTCATTTTATTTATGAATGTAATCATTGAGTAGGAATGAAATGTCTAATAATTTTAAGTTCCTTTAAAGTTCACTTAAAACATATGAACCAATTCATTAACCCTCTTACAACGCTGTCACATATACCAAATTAAGGCAATAGTTACAATTTTCAATGATGAACTGTGACACTGAAATTTTTGTAATTGTTTTTGTCATCCATCATCTAATTCTAATTACCCAAAGAATGAATTACATTCATTGAATGAAATTGTCATATTTCTGCCTGGATGAGCTGTCAAAACAGTTGTTTGAAATGTTTATTGACATTTTATTGTGAGGCTATAATATATGTATTGGGTCTGCACCTTTTCCGTGAAGTTAATTAATATTTAAATTATGTTAGTTTGGATAAAACAATCATTCCTTGGATTCATATTTGGAATTCTCCTATCATTCAGTGTTTTCTTATACTTATATTTAGAATCACATTTAGATCATATTTGGAAAAATATATACTAGTCAAAAAAGAAACGTTACATCGGTTTTTATTTATATTTTTTAAGATCTCGTATCATTAATTTTTTATACATATGAACATTTGATAGTTATGATATACTGCAATCAAATTTGGTCGTTTAAATATGTTTGAAAATGGCGTTACGTCATTTTGAGAAAATGATGGTTTTTCACTAATTTCTAAATTTAGCTTTATCCC
>JAULBM010065530.1:0-10194 GCA_032357055.1 Geukensia granosissima | reverse complement strand
CGTTATGAAAGATTTTAAAATTCCCTGACGTCACAATTCAATGTTTTTCGTCACGTCATAGACGTATGAAGCGCTGACAGAATGCAAGGGTAAACTGAGAGAGAAGCGAACTTTTACCCTTGCGTGGAAGTTGACCTAAATGACACGAGCACCGGATGCTGTCTGCCTAACATAATGACATGAAAAAGGCGGAACCGGTCGACGGAATAGAAATGATTCGAAACAAGCGTATTAGGACGTTATAAAAATATACATAGAATTCTAAGAATATGTAAATCCAACAAAGTAGTGGAGGATGAAGTTCATTTTTATTCTCTATTCAATTGTACTGTAAACCATGATTTAAGAATTCCCATTGTCAACTTAACTGAAACTAAATATTCTGGTTTTAATCAGCCAAACCAAATTGATTAAATAAAATAATATTTAATCCTGATAAAATATTTTGTCCGATTTTTTTAATCATTTTAAACAGAAACTTTTTAGTGTCCTAATTTCCTTATATTATATATAAAGTAAAACGGACTTGTGTTTGTTTCGGGGAATTTAACTGCCTGTTTTAATCATAAGCAAATCAGAAAAAATGTAAATCTTATTTATATATGGGTTTGCTTAAACATAAACTTTTATGGCTGGGGAACTTAAATAAAGTCACACATGATTTCCCCATCGCCCATATTTTAATCTATACATTTCAATAGAAGATATCGTCTCATTGATAGGAGTACCATCGGATGACGTAATCGCACCTCTGCTGTTATATTGCCTTTCAAAACAGCCACCCAAGCAATCAATTTTGATAGGTTTGGACATTGATGTTTGTTATATAAATGTTATCTTTCATCATATTTGTCGAACGTAGTTTCAAAAACATGCAAGATAAACCTTGGAAAGCTGTTTGGAATTAAAACAACATAATTGCACATTCTCCTAATACAAAACAGAACAGTAATACAATCATCACCATGTATTTGTAATTTAGATTGCCTTTCAATCGTGAATATTGTTCTATAAACCACTATAGTACTAGCTTACCGATTGTCGTACAAGCAAATCTGTGAAAATATTACAATAATTGTATCATCATCCAATTATTAGCTCATTATTAGAGACTACGTTTTTAGATCGATGGTGGTTTAACTAAATAATTCCTGTTAGGCCTAGACAATCCCATCATTGTATCAAACATATTCAAACTCTGGAAAAACGTTCCAATTGAATTTAGATATTAATAAAATTAATGTTTTCTGCTTTACTTTCAATAACATCAACGAACCGGAAGTCATGTTAGTTTGAATTCATCCAGAGACTTTGAAGAAGCAGAAGTCACGCAATTCCTTTTCAAGCTTTAATATAATTCTGGATACCAATCCAAGAACTTATATTAAAAGTCACTGATTTTATAGATTAAATTTTGCGAAGGAGTGGAGAACAACTAAACGTTGTTTTAAAGTCCAAAAGACAAAGAATCCAAAGAAAGTCCTGACAAAGGTGTTTTATAATCCAAACAAAGTCCAGAAAAAAGGTGTTTTATAATCCAAACAATGTCCAGACAAAGATCTTTTAAAATCGAAAGAAAGTCCAGACAGGCGTTTTTTTCAATCCAAGCAATGTCCAGACAAAGGTGTTTGTATAATCAAAACAAGTTCAGACAAAAATGTTTTATAATCCAATCTAGAGGTTCTTATGAGCCTGTATCGTTCAGCTGACAGAAACTTGATCCTTGCCAGGAAGGAATGTTGTATGAAACTTCGGTACAGGACAACTGGCCCAGTAGTTTCAGAGGAGATTTTTTAAACCGTAACTTCACATTAAACTAAAAAATTCTCCAAAAGGGCAATAACTCCAAACGAGTTAAGGAATAATCTAGAAAATTTCACCACAGACACATTTCATGCTGCACACTTTTACCCTATGTCAGAATTTAGCTTAAAATAACGGTTTTGGAGTATATGCAAAAATCTTCTGTCTGATCCCTATGTTCTATTTTTAGTAATGGCAGCCATGTTTTTCAACGGATCAAAAATCCAAACAAAAACTTTGTGCAGAATACCATAAGGAACAATCGTTTTAAGTTTAATTGAAATCCATTCAGTAGTTTCAGAGAAGAAGATTTTTTAAACTATTGCTTCAAAATTAATTAAAACCTCAGAAAAGGGCTATGTGTTTCTTTTTCTTTCGCGCGATTTTCGACCTTTCTAATTTTTTCAATTTTCATTATATTATTATGTTTTTTAGGAATGTCAAAATAACTACAAATACCTTTCTACAGACATTCACGTGGACTAAACATTACTCCCGACTTAACTTTACCGGTTTTGAATCAAATTTGTACCAGGCCTTCTAAACCGGTTCTAAAATCACCCTCCACATTTTCCACTTTTAACAATTATGTCGAAACAGGTAACGCCACTGCAGCCCGCATACTTAACAAGAGTGTACTTGGATATCCGAAAATATATTCGTGCAATGCCCCAAAACGACAAAGGTGTCACCGATTGAAACTATATAATACAATTAAATCTTAAGTAAAAGGTAGAAACTTTTCAGTAACATTTCCTTCTGACATCACAGAAAACTAAAGGCATAATTTATCTTTTAACCTGAACTATACCAAATTGTGGGGTCCAATATGTGGGGCAAACTGGACGTAAATTGTTCGGACGTGCAAGCGAATACCTTTACCGTTTTCGAAAACTCAAATATTTTCAAATGTTTACTTTTTCAACATGTAGCTTGACATAATCATAATCTTCAATATGTAAAGGTCCGACCACTCGAAGTTGTCCAAAAACAACCTGGACAATCACATAAACAATTCGAGAACTCGCGTAAAACATCAGAATTTGATTGGATTTAAAAATTTGCAAACAGCTTACCCTCTGGTCTTAATGATAATATTATGGGCAAAGGGAACATATCTCGACAATCGTCCATTGACATCATGGACAATGTTGACAGGAGAAAAGTGACTTGAGGTTTCATTAGAAGCGAATTAATCGTAATAAACATGTTTTACAACGCACCGATTATTCGCCCAAGGATCTTTTTATATTATTTAAAAACAATAGTAGACATCAGTTGTTGTGTAAATTGGGAACATTATCGATTTTAAATTATAAGATATTTTTAAAGAGAGCCTAAATATATATCTCTTATTACAGTACATTCTACGAGGGTTCACCTTTCAGCTTTTTGTTATCTTAGATTGTTGCACGTATAGATAAACCGGACGATCTTAAGACATTTTTTAAGTATAAAGTACACCACCCGAATTTGAAAAAAATATCTACTATATTTAATGACACAACCGTTCAAAATCTTATACCTCCATATTTTGATGATATCGAACCACCTCATATATCGTGTAGTTATAAACGATCTAGTAGAAAAAATATTTTGTTTTTATTATATATGAGTTACATCAGATGTTAATATTGAAGACAATATTCTTACTACATGAGACTGTGACATATCAAAATTCAGATATGAACCCTATGGCCATGTTATAACCGGAGACCTTAATATCGTTGAAGACCTAGAGGTTATAAACTTTTTACGAAAATGGCCTAAACATCGTCCTCCTTCAGAAATTGGGTGTCGCAGGGTCATTTATGACGCTCTTTCTTCTTATTGCAAAACATGGTGTAAGAGAGTAAATAACGTGAAAAAATCTCTTAATGCTTTTTTCAATAAAGCAAATACATTGTAAATATTCGCATTTACATCTCGAAAACAAATCTCGAACTCGGTCGTTCTTTTATCGGCTTTTAAAGCCGCCAACAGTGTGGTCGTGATTTGTCGTAAATACCACATGGGTGTAGTTAAGAGCGAAATTGTTATTTCTTCTAATTTCCAGGTCGTACACTCGACAGAGAGTTAATTAGAAGTCCACAAATAAGCTTAAGACCCTTGCTGAATATTTTAAAGTCCCTATCGTGTATTGGTTGATTTTAATACACTAATATAAATACATTGTAAATATCCGAATTGCACACCTCGAATTTGGAAATACAAAAAAGTCTCTTCAATTTCTAGAATTAAAACTAAACTTCCAAACTTCGAAACTCGGTTTGTTTTTGTACCGGCTGGTAAAACCGCCAACAATGTGGTCGTGGTGTGTCGTAAATAGTTCATGGAGGTACTTAAGAAGGAAATTTTTAATTGTTTTAACTTCCAAGCCATGCACTCAAAAGACAGTCAAATAGTATACTGTCGCATTACCTCCAGGGGTAAGCTTAAGTCCCCTGCTCAACATTTTAAAGTCCCTGCCATGTATTGGTTACCTAAACTACATAAAAAACCTTCCGTTTTATCTAAGCGTCCAGTTTCTGTCTTTTTAACTAGTGCATTATCTAAACTTATCATGAATTACTGTAATTAAGCTTACAAACATTATGGTATAAACTAAGAGTGTAGAAAAATACATTGGAAGTTTTGGATAAATTACAGGCTTTCGAAAAATCTTTTGAAACCGTTGATGATTATGATTTCTCTATTCTTTATACTACACTTCCACATTGTCTTATTAAACAGAAATTCTCATATTTGATTGAATGGTGTTTCGATAAAACAAATCATAAGTACTTTCAATGTAGTAGAGAAAGGTCATTTTTCCATGACGAAAAAGACAAAGATAAAAGATTTATTTACTGCACCTTTGAGGAAATGATTGATGCTGTTTATTTCCTTCTTAGATAACATTTTTATCCGTTTTGGCAATCAAATTTATAGACAGGTTGTAGAAATTCCTATGGTCACAAATTTTGCTTTTTTAAAAGCAGATTTGTTTCTTTACTGTTCTGAATCTCAGTTTATGGCCAAACTTCACAAGGATCTTCTAGATCTTATTTGATAGACAAATTGAACAATACCTACCGCTACCTTGATGATATCTTTTCCGTTAATAATTTAAATTTCTACAAATACACTACCAAGATTTGTCCAAATGAATAAACCTTGAAAAAAGACAATAGCCTCAAATGCCCATTTCTGGACAGAGGTATATATCTCAAGGTAACATTTCCACCACAATTTACGACAAGAGGGACGATTTCTCATTCCCTGTTGTTAATTTCCCATTCCTTGATGGGGACGTTTCTTTGGCTCCTTCGTTCGGTGTATATATTTTCAGCTTGTTCGTTAATCCCAAAAATTATCTTAATAAACCGAAAGGTAAAGATTATCATGACAACATTATCATTAAATCTTATATTTTGGTTTTTATTAGTACTTATGTTGAATTTCTTGTTAATAGCATAATACGGAACTAAACAGTTTATATTTGTTATTAAATATTCAACTTCCTGTCTATATATTTTTATAATCGCATATGCCAAACCCGTGTTTTCTTTGACTTCTTATGATATTGAAACACTTAATCCAAATTTGGCGTGTTTATATTGATACCGTAGTAAAGGAAAATTTGGTTTCCTGATCGGTTGCTTTTGGGTTTTTAACTAGCAGACAGCAACTGCGAGTACTCTTTCGAGGTCGATACTTTTATTGTATCGCATATTAGTTTTAATGCATTTGATGTTGGTTTTTTGTATCGATCTCAAGTGTTAATTCCTTTCAACCCATTGTTATTGTGGTCAGAAGGAGGGTTGAGCACTTACCACCCGTTTTAACCCCGCTACATATTTATGTGTAGGTCCCAAGCCAGGAAACAGTAGTTGTCTTTGTTTGGTAAGTAATTATTATTTGTTTACCATTTTTTTCAATAGAGTATGTCGATTGTCGTGTTTTATGAATATTTTCACATTTTGTATTTCTGGGCCTTTTACAGCTTCCGTTATGGTGTGGACTCTACTTCATTCTTGAAGGCCGTAATGGGATCTGTAAATGTTTAGATTCGACTGTAATTTGGTGGATGGCTGTCTCATGGACAATCAAGCAACATCTCTTATATTTAAATAACTCCAACAAGTGTTGAGGAATTTCTTTGAAACTTTTACCACAGATAGCTTCATCATGCTGAACACTTTTACTCTATGTCAGAATTTTGCTAAAGTTAACGTTTTTTTTTTTTTAGATATATGCGAAAATTTTCTGTCTGACTTATATGTTCTATTTTTAGTAACAGCAGCCATGATTTCCAGCGGATAAAAAATCCAAACATAAACTTTGTGAAGAATACACAAAGGACAATCTTACAAAGTTCCATCCAAATCTATTCAGTAGTTTCAGAGGAGAAAACTTTTTCTAAAATGTTAACGACGACGACGACGACGGACGCCAAGTGATGGTAATTGCTCACATGGCCTTCAGCCAGGGAGCTAAAAAGTCAAACAAAGGTGTTTTATAATCTAAACAAAGTCACAATGTCAAGGAAACCAGGTTATTATATATGCAGACAAGATCTCGGCAATAAAGATGGTTGTATGGTGTGGTCTATCAGTCAACTCTGAAAAAAGCCTCAATTAAAGACTTCATAAAACATATGTTTGTTCCTGCAGATTAAGCAGCCAATAATATTGTAGTTTCTGTCGAAAGTATGAAATAGAGGTCCTTCGCAATGAAATCGTAGTTCGAACACTTTCCGAGCTATTAACTTGACAACATATTGTTAATGAACATCTAAATGTTACCACCTAGTTAAAGGCTGCATCTGTCAATATGAAAGTTCCTACAATGTACTAGGTTCCTAAACTTAATAAAACTCCATACAAGTCTCGGCTCATCTCTGCTTCTAGTAAATGCAGTAACACTTATGTCTCAATTCTATTAACTAGTACCCTAACTGCTAATAAAATTCATCTATCAAATACCTTTGAAGTGTAAAAAATTCATTAGATATTTTAGACAAATTAAAGTCTGCCCAGGTTCTATTTTATTCAATATATAGTTATGATTTTTCTACTCTTTATACCATTTTACCACACAAGCCTATTCAAGAAAAGTTTTCATATCTAATCAATTTTACATATGCTGCAAAAATGTGGTTCCTCTTTTAGAAAAAAATCTTATAACATATATTCTTGTTGGACGTCATCTAGCATGATAGTTTCTTCTTGATAATATCTATGTACGATTTGGCAACACTGTCCCGGGTTGGGGGAGGGTTGAGCGCATGCAGACCGGTTTAAACTCGCCACATGCTTGGTGTGCCAGTCCCGGGCCGGGAGCCTGTGGTCCAGTGTTTGTCGTTGTTTAATTAGTCATTTATTGTTATATGTTCACCATTTCTTCGATAGATTTGGACGACTGTCGTGTTTTATGGATAGTTTCGGGTTTTGTATTTCGGGGCATTGTACGGCATCCGTTGTGGTATGGACTCTGGTTCAGTGTTGAAGGCTGTAATGGGACCTGTAGATGTTTAAATTCGACAGTCATTTGGTGGATGACTGTCTATTGAACTATCAGGCCACATCTCTTATTTTTATACTATCGACAGATAGTTGCAGAAACTACGTTCCTATCATTTCAAATTTATTTTTAAATTGTTATGAATCACAGATTATGTCCTAAATACAGAAAGACCCTTCAAAACAGGATTAAGTGGATAAGTGTAATAACACATTTAGATATTTGGAAGACTTTTTAACATAAAAAATCAAGAGTTTCAAAAATTTGTAACAGAACTTTATCTAAAGGAATAAATCTTATATCAGAAATGATCGTATAATTCCTTTTAAAATTTGGATTTAAAAATTGAACGGGGTTGTTTATTCACTAAATTTGTGATAAAAGGAACGAGTTTTCTTTTCCTATAGTTAACTTTTCGTTTCTTGATGGGGACGTGCCGAAAGCTCTTTCATTTGGAGTTAACATTTCACAACTAATTCGATTTGCCCGTGTTTTGCACCAAAGTTTCTGTCTTTAATGATCGCAATCCACATCTTGCTGGTAAATTTTTGAAGCCAGGATACAGATCTCACAAGCGTCTCAAGACTTTTACAAAATTTCATAATCTTTACGAAGATTTAATACAAAAAATACGGCAGAAAATACGGAGTTTTGATAAGACAAGGGATATCAAATCCTACGTTCTATGAAAGCATTACATATACAGGGAATTCGAAGATACCAAAGGGACAGACATAAATCGTTAAGTCGGAAAACAGACAAGAATGTTAACATGGCCAACAAATTCCATCGAAGGACAAACAAAGAACACACAACACTACACTGAAAACTAAAGCTGGAATAAAACGAACCCTACAAAACTAGGGTGAGTTCAGGTGCTCCGGAAGGGTTAGCAACTCCTGCTCCACTAGTGGTACCCGTCGTGTTACTCAGTAGACAATGCCGGTGTATAGTCACAATCGATGTTCGTCACAAACGTTATAGGAACGGATTTGTATTCACGTAAGTGGTAAGATATCCATTGCCATTTGTGAAATGAATATTTCGTACCGGTCAACCAAATCAGGATGGTGACCGAAAGACTTCCGGAGTGATGACTGTAATCTATACCTGAGAAACCCTTGGCTCAGTAGCTTTCTAGTCAGCTACAACCCTCTATCAATAAAATCCTGATAGGAAGCACGAGCCCTTGAGTAGCGTATCAACTGAGAAATATCCACGCCGTATAGAGGTGCGACTGGAATGTTGCTAGACATGAACGGAAAGTTTACAATCGGAAAATCAAAGTCATCTCTCTTGTTGTAAAGTTTTGTATTTTAACCATTCTAGGTGTAAGTCTTGGTATGAAGCAGACCTTTCTGTCTCTGAAGTATCTTTGATTTCAAGTTAAATGGGATAGATGCGGTAAACATAGTCACCAAATTAAGAGTTATTCAGTAAAAGGACATCATCTATATAGCGGAACATGAAAACAAAAGATTGAGGCACTTTTTTTTCTCTTTTGTCTGTAGAAGGCTCTGTATGAAGTCAGCTTCAGGAATAATCGGCGAGAAGGGGTGCACATTATTTTAGCCTCTACTTTTTGGCTTATATTAAAAACTCGTACTCTTTGTTGATTTACTTTGATTTGGGATTTGTTGTTTTTGACATTTAGTCTATTTTCTTTCGGACTTTTAATGAGATCTTCGGCTGCAGCTCAGACTTATGGTCTGTGTCTGTTATTCTTCCACACGATTTTTGACCTTTCTATTTTTTGATTTTCATTATTTTACTTCTTATGATTTTTAAAAAATGGCAAAATGACTACAAATACCTTTCTACAGATATTCACGTGAACCTAAAATCCGTACTCCCAACAATAATTTACCTATTTTGAAAAAAAAAAATGTATCAGTTCTTCTGAACTGAAAAAAATTAGTACAGTCAAATCTTCTATTTATGTTAGAAATGTTTACTCGTTAAGCTACTGCCTTTAGGTCTTTACCATTTCAAAAAAAAACCAAAAAGTTCAAACGTTTAATACTCTATCAACATCTACATGTAGCTCTACATAATCATAATCCAACTACTCGAAGTTATCCAAAAAACAATTACATTAACAATTTAAGAATTCGCGTAAAACATCAGAATTGGATTGCATTAAAAATTAAAAACAGCTAACCCTCTCGGTCTTAATGATAATACCATGGACAAAAAGAAAATATTTTGAACATTACCTATTGACATCAAACGTAACGTCTCTTGGGAAACGAATAAATCGTTATAGCTATTATAGCTTTTCTAAAAAGCTAACCGTCTCTTAACTTTCTTAAAATACCGAGGAAATATACACATAGTAAATTTCACCATTGCAAATATTGTTAGATACCCGTCATATAAGGTAATCTGTTTTCCAGACTGGGGGGTTTCCAATGTGGCATACATTTATGCATTAAACTGAATACGAAAATTAACAGTTCACAGACACTCAAAAATGCTGGAGCGCAGAAATTTTGACCAGAAACGTATTCAACAATTACTTACACCAGAAAAATGCCACACATGTGACACATTTGTGAAACATGTTTTTCACATGCGTGTGACACGCTTGTGAATAAGATGAAAAATGCCACACATGTGACACGCATGTTTCACAAGTGTGTCACACATATGACACATGCGTGAAATTTTACGCATGTTTCACATGTTTTAAAGTGGAATATAACTTGGATAAAAATAAGGTATATGGGTGAAATGGTCCACACATGTGAAACGCATGTAAAATTACACGCATGTGAAACATATGTGCATCACAATTGTGACACATGTATGGGAAATCACATATGTGTCACATGCGTGTCAAACATGTATCACATGCATGATTTCCCACACATGTGTCACATGTGT